>JACCGJ010013536.1:0-11866 GCA_013407085.1 Atriophallophorus winterbourni
TATGTAAAATGCACCTCTGAAGCGATACGTAGAATCTTGAACCAGGCGGCCACAAGCGTAACTTATGAAAAAAGGGAAAACTATCCGTTCGGTTCTGATGTACCTCAAGGATAAGACAACTTTATCTAGCATTACGAACAGCGTATACAGAATCAACTGTAAGGATTGTTCGGGTGTTTACATAGGGCAGACTTCCAGGGAAATTCATACTAGAATCAAAAAACACCGAAAGCGTGTTTGGAGACAGCCCCGGGATGTGAGGGAAAGATCAATCGTATTCGTGATTCCGCCTATGGCGGAGCACGTTTTAGATACGGGCACAGCGTCGATCAGGACAATGTGGCATATTGAGACGCGGGATTAAACCGTATAGCGAGCGCCTACATGGGAGGCGTCGAAATTGCCAAGGCAGGTCGACTGGCGGTCAATAAGGTGATGGGGCAGAAATTCCACAATCTGGGCCTCAGCAACTGATGCGAAAAAGTAAAATAATTTTTATTCAACTATACCTACTAGTTAATTAGATTATTGTTTTTCTTCAAACAGCTTAACCTTAGCCCTGTTAGTTATGTACTTTTACGTATGTGGGCCGCTGTGTCAACTGACCTTGACCGTGTTCACTTGTATCAGATTGACGTGGATACACACTGTGTGGAAATCGGCCACTGATCCTGGTCATTCACACGAGACGTGACACACTGTAGTCGTACTATAGGCTGTTTAGCGGTAAGGTCAACTAAGTGGTGGTGGGTTGACTGCTACTTAATCATGTTCCCTGTCCTGACTATCACCCTTGGTCTGACGAAGCTTCTGTGTCAGAAGTGAAACGTTACCCAAAAACTACTCTAACCAATTGCACACAAATTCCTTTGCATTACGAATACACGATCGGTCCCAAAACATATTCCAATCGATTGCTAAACATGAATACTGTTGCAACGTGGGTGGAAATATAACCCCAAACAAACACTTACCCATTGGCGAAACCAGAATCAACCGTAGCGTTAGTTGGGACATCACTGGCGACAGTAGCCGGGAGTGCTGACCTAGGTTGAACCGATCCAAACCGGAGGTTAGTCGGCAGGGGTGGAGGATCCCGATGCTTCCGAGACGGCACGGAATATAGACATCGGTTCAAGGGCAGACGCATCAAACGATCCGGTGTGTACACTTCGTATCGGTCGACAAACTGGCCCGGAATCACAGCAACCGGATACGCGCCTTGGGGATAGGGCAAAGGATCCAAAAGTTTGTAGCTTCGTTGCGGGAAGTGAATTTGCATGGTCTGGAGATCCCAATAGCAGCGACGGTTGGTCAGACGTTCTTTCACCAGACGATGGTTGAAGTCTGCCGCGGAATCTAGCGCTCGCCGCCTGGCTGCTTCTGCTCGAGCACCACCACGTTCGACACGCGCAGCCTTGCAATGGATGATGAACGAGAAAAGATGGTTTTGTTAGCTTGAAGTGTGCATGTTGGATCAGCACAGTATGTGGCCGAATGCAGCAGTGAAGGAGGCGTGTTATACTGCGTGACAGTGAAGGCCAAAAAGAAGCTTTGCAAATGAGGTCGCACTACTCGTTCATGAAAAACGAATGCGCCTGTAGACACCGGTGCTTACACTTCTATAGATTATGTAGCTTTTCCAGTCCAGCCATCCCCTGGCTGTAGCCACCGATGTATTGCTGTCCCTGAATGTGAAGATCTTGTAGGGAAGTGAGCATGTTACTGAATATTTTCGTATAAAACTATTTCTTTCGTCCTCTTCTCAACATACCTGTCTTGCATAAGGTTCATCAAGTGATGCACATAAACCCTATCTACCTGTAGTAAGATGGAATGCAGGTGGGCTTAGATGCTGTTAGGTATGGCGCTACCTGTAAAGTTATGGGCTACCTTCGAACAATATTTGTCCAAAGGTTGTCATAGCCGGGGGTGGCAGTGGGTATAAGCTCCCACTGTCTATAAAATGCTCCCATATGGCACGCGTCTCAAATAGCCCATGACAACCAAGTCCAGCTTCTGGCCTGCACGAGTGAAACCCCGAGCCCGATGGAACTGCTGCTACCGACAGGAAAAGGGGCGAGGGCAAGTGACGGGCGCCGGAAAATCAGTTTGCTTCGGACTGATGGAGATCGTTAGCCTGGGAGGGCATTTCATCTAAGGGAAAGAAAACTCTTGCGGGATACTCGATCGCGGGAAAGGCTTCGGGAGAAAAACCCTGAGGAAAAATCTGGAGCAGATATGATTCAGCGGTCACCAGAGTCGCTCTCTCCAACAGGTAGAGATCATGAAATCGTTCCTCCCAACTTGTAAGGGCAATGTCCAGAAGATTAATATCTCTTTTACAAACGTGTTTTTACCACAAAAAGGTTTGCCCTGTATGGTAGAAACGTGATACACAATGGCGGACCCGTAAGCTTTCACAATTACGATTCGCAGGCATGGCTTGAGTAATACGAAACAAAAGGGATGACTTGCCATCACGCACTAGAGTAACATATACCATTTTATCGTCATCATCAAGGGGTCAACTGAGCGTTACGTTGTGGAGGTCACGAGAACATTCAATATTCTCGGCCATAATTGAAACACGCTAAAATCGTCAGTTCATCTAAAATGACAGAGGTTAATTAACAGTGAACTTGTGAAAGTGTCCACCTCCGATACAACAGCCACCATCGAGTTTGAGTCCGTCAAGCTATATTATTCGGTGGTCAGCACACCACTGTGAGTGGAGAGTTGTACATGGAGCACCAAAATTAAAGATTGAGTACAGTTAATATCGTTGAAATTAAACCGAAGAAACAGTGATCATTAACACAAGAAAAGCACGTGGACATGTGACTTACTTCATATTGTCTCTTTTGTTGTTCAGCCGTCTTCTGAAAACGTCGCCGTCTGAACAAATCACTGAGGGCGATGTGCACCTCTGGGTAATCGGCTTGCAGCAGATTCATCACCTCGTCTGTGCGCAACGCGGTTAAACCGAGTTCAGCACGCCCCGCCGGTACGAGACCTTCTTGTTGCAGCCATGAACGTTCGTAGGCATCCATCACACGCCTGGTCAAATCGGGATACTTTCGCTTGAATGACTTGATCTGAGACGGGAGCGGATGAAATGACGTGAAATATAATGCTCATTCAGTATGAAAACACAAGCCGGATCCAGACAAACGACCACACGCATAGACTGCACGTGAGCTAAGATACTGTCAGGTTGCCTAGGCCTAGACAGATATGGGAAATGAAAATAGAAATGACAGTGAGACTACAGCGCGCAGCTGTCTACTGGTATCAAATCAATTTAGTACAGTACTACACGATTGCGCATCCGTGTTGTTTTGTATAGATGATTTTTGAATGGCAATGAATGTAAAAGACAAGCCGAGTGACGACAAAGGCTAAAGATATAGTCCGTTTGGCCAAGCTAAACAGAGTGCATAGACGAGCAGAATGGCACCAACAAAAAACCATTACCTGGAGGGACATTTTCCGTCATCTCTTGCAATAACTTTCCTGATTCTAAATTAATAAAAATTATTTTAAAAGTGCAATAATATTCCAGTTTAAGGCAGAAATTAACTATACAAACTGGTTGAATAACGTAGCATGCGTGATGAAGTAACATGTTCCGTCTATCATGATGTATGTATGTATGTATGTATGTACGAAAGCACAAGCCTAGCCCAGGCAAAGTGCCGCACAGTCAGAGACTGTACGTGGGCTAAGATACTGTCAGGTTGCCCATGCCTAGACAGATATGAGGGGGGAAATAGAAATGGAAGTGAGACTCCAGCGTGTTTCAGCATGCAGCTCACTACCGTTGGCCAATCAATCTAGCGCGATGTTAGCCACACAACACAGAAATGCTGAACGATTGCACATCCGTGCAAAGGGGTATAGACAGCTATTAGAGCTTGTTTTCGTACACAGCTCAGTCTCAGTTGTGAATCAAAATAGCACGGTGTTACATCCCAGTATACAAGTACTTAAAGATTGCAGATACGCGTCCTATCCATTAAAACGAGCCGCAGAACAGTGATTCAAATCAGATCGACTTCAACACCTCATAAAAACAACTCTGGATCCAACCAAAATTTCCTGAAAGCACTTAGACTTCGCCCGACCGCATGGTAAACATGGTCTTAAAGGTTAAATTGTTTTTTCCACCGGTAGGAACCACAGGTGTAAACAAGCCGGAATTTCTATGCTAGCTCCCGTTTTTCTGTCAAATTAGGATGGGAATTATGACCGTGCTGTGCTTCAATTCTATGGAAACGTGACCTTTTCCAAAGGTTTACTACCAACTCTAGTCTTCAGCCGATCACGCTGCAGTTCATATGTCACGAATTAGCCCTTGAGACGCATGTGTGCATGAGATTACTAACCTGAAGTTAACCAAAGCGTCACATAGTCACGTGCGACAATGTGAAAATAACGAAGACAGCCAAACCTCATTAACATCGGCATAATATAACCTTGTGAGTTCAAGTAGCCGTATTTATCGCAAACACAACACATCAAACAAAAGAGAAACATGATTGGATACCTTCAAGTAATCAGCAAGTAGTTCTTGTACCATATAAGATTCTTTATGTTTCTCACATGGAGATTCTGAATCACTGTCTTCCCATTCGTACTCATACAGTTCTTCCAGCGAAACCGGGTTTGTTATGTTCACAAACGAGCCCATTCGTGAAAGCATCTTTTCCGGTCTGATTCTATGGCGGTTACTGTTTATTTTGGTGGCAGTCTGTGGGGTATCCATCTGAATGTGGGGGTAAATGTACAGAAAGTGCCAACCTGCATGACGGTTTGATCTGGGTCATTGTCAACACATTTAGCAACGGGTGTGTCCGGGAACGAGTCAAGAGTGTTATCCAAATCAGACAGAATTGATTCGGAATCCATTGTCGGTAAGTAAAGAAACTTTAGCGCTAAACAAAGATTGAGGATGAACAAGCAACGTGTGAAGGATGGGGAGAAAGATTATGAGAAATTGAAAACCAAAGGTTTCAAGCGAAAAGTGTAAAATATATCACCAAAAAGGACGAGTATCCATTCATCGATAAAAAAATCATAAAAAGAATTTTAAAAGAAATCAGTACTAATTATTGAATTAGCTGACGGTATCATGCCCTGTACTATGTCGAAAAAGTGTCAGAGTAACTTGTAAAAACAAAGTAAGTTACATAAGAAACATCCACAAATGTGTGCAAATACATGATGAAAATATTCAAATCAAGTAAAACTCAATTTTGTCATTTCCCAAGAGCAGGGGCTTATTATACATGCGGACCTAAAATCTAGCCCGAACGTTTTTGACCACCAAATCAATGTTACCCAGAAGAAAACTTGTACATTAAAATTATGCTCCCCCTTCAAAGAAGCCTTCGGAGTGATGTGATACTTTTATACAAAAGATTACATACACCACATCATCATTTAAAACATTTATTCCAATTCCAATTCACGATATACACGCAGCCACTCAGCGACACTACAAATTTCCCTTTCCCGTATGAGCTGTCGCATGCACGGACGTGCAACCGTGCAGTACTTCGTGCTGTGCTGCTAACACCGTGCTAAATTGATTTGCCAGAGGTAGTGAGCTGCATGCTGAAACAGGTTGGAGTCGCACTACAATTTCCTGTTCTTTTTTTCTTCCTCATATCTGTCTAGGCCTGTATGTATGTATGATCCAGGCAAAGTGCCGTACAGTCAGAGACTGCACGTTGGCTAAGATACTGTCAGGTTGCCCAGGCCTAGACAGATATGAGAAAGAAAATAGGCCTGGGCAACCTGACAGTATTTTAGCCCACGTGCCGTCTCTGACTTTGTGGCACTTTGCCTGGATCAGGCTTGTGCTTTCATACCATACCAGGCTCCTAATTCTAACACACGTCGCTTAGTCCATATTGGAAAGAAAGCGAGTGAGCGAAATTTGCAAACGAGTATGAGAAGCAGCTTAAATTTGTAGTTTTACTGCATGCGATTTTGCGTTTTTAAAGATACTCCAGAATGATACATGAGAAAATAAAAATAAAAACCAGTAATAAACGAAATCGGCACCACTGACTTAGGTTTGCAGCCATATTGCGTAAGGTTTCTGATGAACTTGTATGCGAAAACTTTTGGTCCTACATAGGCAAATGAATACGTTCCGTTGAAAGTAGGTCTCTTGAAATCCTCTTATTGCAGGGCAACACATCATTGACTGAACATCCGGTCGTTTGTCTAAGCACTCTGCCATGCTTTGCGAATACGGCGTGTTAGTGTTAATCGTGATGAGACATTCGTAAAACATGTTCAAGCAAGTGCAAAGAAGCAAGCATTGGTAACTCTTCCCGTCCATAGCCTATTCTTCTCTGACAACCGTTTGCAGACAGTGATGTTAGCAACATGATGCTTTCACCAATTGAGACCAATTTTAGCAAGCAATGGGTGTCAAAATCAAAACTTGCGAACATCTTTCCATTTGGTAGACAAGGCATGATCGTGTAGACCTCAAATGCAAGACGAGCTGCAACAGCTACTTTAGCTGTCAAGGCCTTCATGTACGTGAGCAAAGTAAGTGTATCTAACTTTACAAGGAAGCCACCACCATGATCAAAACCGTGGTAGGTCAACGAATATTTCCCGATTACAACATTTGGGATTATCAACGAAGGCAATGTATGCCATCTTGTTTATCGATAACTACGTTTCTCCTAAAAGGTAGCTGCCTAAAACTCTCAACCACTAAGATAAAAAATCAGCTGCCCTAAGATTCAGGCTGAAGCTACAACGTGCAGATACGGCACGAATAAGATGAAACACAAATACCATGCAAACAAGTCACAGCTGCAGCCAATCGAAACAGCGACAATGTTGCGAATTCGGAAGTTTTACTCTATTTCTTTGCCCATCGCTTCCGAACGCCAATACCCGTCCACATTTGGAATACACAGCACCGACCAGGCGCCATTGGATTCGCTTAGATATGACCTTCGAGAAAGCCTAGGGGCATGTATTAAAGCCTGCCCGAGGTATGTACAACATATCTCATTAGGACCTGTTGCAGTAGTGATATATTATCCGCTATCTATTTCTGTAACAATCGTGGCATGGTACTAGCTCACCAGATCCTCACTGACTTTTCACACTCATGCAAATCATTATTCGGTTCCCACAGTGTACCTGCATTCGCTGACACGAGCTTGCGGTGTTGTATCAGAGAACAGACTTGAATGTCACCAACGAATTTTATCAGTTTGCTACCAGTGAAACGCTTCACCATGCATGCATTTTGAAGCCTTCCGAACGGCTATCACTAGATGATTTTTTTTGCTATAGTGTTCTCCCACCACAAACACGACTGGTTCGATCACCGCGGAAAACGTGATAACTTAAAATAGAGCTCATTGTTCTTCATAAAAAAAATTGACGGATTCGAGAGATCTTATTTTGCTTTACCAAATTCTGTCGACATCAAATGATTCCTGTTCAGGTCTGTTCGCCTTGAACACAGAAACTTCGCATCTAGGAGGCAACTCCTGTAAACTCGTTCTACACACTTCACGCATCAACTGAAGAGAAAACTTTTTTTCTGTTCGTGCTCGTGTGACTTGGGAAAAATCTTAACAATGATATAGTGTTTCCTACTTCTGCATTTCTGAATGCCATGGTCGTGGATATTTTTCATCTGTAACAAAAGCGAGTTTTCTTTTTGCACCAACAACCTGCCCGGGATGTGGATTTTAAATATAATAATGATAATAATATGAATAATAATATAAATAATATGCCATATATACTATACGATCGTAACACCAAACTTCGCATCTAGGAGGCATCTCCTGTAAACTCGTTCTACACACTTCACGCATCAACTGAAGAGAAAACATTTTTCTGTTCGTGCTCGTGTGACTTGGGAAAAAAATCTCCCCGATGATATAGTGTTTCCTACTTCTCTTAGTATTATCAAATCAAAACTCGACGCGTATCTTCATGAACTGCATTTCTGAATGCCGTGGTCGTGGATATTTTTCATCTGTAACAAAAGCGAGTTTTCTTTTTGCACCAACAACCTGCCCGGGATGTAGATTTTAAATATAATAATGATAATAATATGAATAATAATATAATAATATAAATAATATGCCATATATACTATACGATCGTAACACCAAAGCAGGTTGTGACAATAATATTCACCAAAATATCCAACGATGGTGCAGGCTAAACGCGAGTGTGGCCCGTTATAAGACAACCCGTCATAAGACCGCAAAGAAGTTGTTTGTTCTAGTTCGGTAGAGGGTTTCAAGAATGGACTTGACTCTGTGTGGCCTTCATTATTTCCTGATTTTTATCCGTAAGGGAATAGTTGGTATGATCCTCATGTTGTCTTTGGAACGCACTAATGCTTCTCCTCACCTATTGGTGAGGGGAGTTTTCTGTTGCATTCCAGATTACTCTCATACCAGAAGATATTTGTGAAAATATTGTTTGAAGTGGTGGACGCTCTTCTGTGGCATACCACCGAAAGAAATCTGGACGCTCGATTGGCTCGTTAGCCACATACAGTCCTGTGCAACACTGACTGAAATGAAACTTTGATCAGCTTGTAAAACTGTTATGATACATGAAAAAATTTAACCTACGGGTTTTTGAACTCTATTGCTTTTTAAACCTTAAATACATAATGATCATAAGTGAATTTGTCTCAAAGAAGAGTATTTTACATGTGGGAAATGCGGCTTTCGGAAGAGGGTTGTTCAAACCAGATCTGAAAACCAGTTCAAGAAAATAGTGTTCAGGGGATAATGTATTGCACTGTTGAAATCGCTGGGACGTTGAACGATACTAGAGAAAGTCTGAATTGTTTATACACAAACGCTCAAGGTCTCATCAGCAAACTCCCAGAATTGCGTACTCGGCATGCTTCTCACCCCTTTGATCTCATTGCTATTACGGAAACTTGGTTGTCGGATTCTGTAACAGACGCGGAAATTTCACTCACTGGAATGTCAGTCATTCGTAACGATCGTCCAACCAAAGGCGGCGGGGTTCTCTTATATTTTGCATCCTCATTTATTTGTGAACCTCTATCTCCTCACTGCTTACCTCTTGTAGACTCACTTTGGTGTCGTATTCATCTCAAAAAGCAGGATTATGTTCTCCTGGGTGTCGTTTACCGCCCTCCGCAAAACGATCCTGATGCTGATAGGAAACTTATTGAGTCCATGCGACATGCTTTATCTTTAAAATACAGTCATGTATTACTGATGGGAGACTTTAATTCGCCTAGTTTATCAACAATACATGCAAGTGATTTCTTTGCATCGGAACTTGATGGACTTATATCAACCCACCCGCTATATAACCATGTGCGCGAACCTACAAGATTCCGTGGAGGAGATGTACCTTCTCTCCTGGATTTGCTGCTAACCAATGAAGAGCTGATGATTGAAGAAACACACATTGAACCACCGCTTGGGAAAAGTGATCATGTAGTCCTAACGTTCTGTTACACTTGTTATGCGAGCTATCCAGTTCAAACGTCTGCTAAAATCAAGACTGTAACAAATTATAATACTTTTCGAGACATCATGTCAGCTAACACTTTTGATTTTTTGCTTAATGACACTCCTACAGCGACTTGGACTGAATTTGTAACAAGATGGCACTTGCTTCTGAGCCATTCTTCTGTGGCTAAGACAATTCCCTTAAAATCGAAACCTCACAATTCTTTCGTACGCAGTAGAACACGCAAATGGATGTGTTATAGAAACGCTGCATGGAATCGCTTCAAAGTGAGTCAATTGCTATCCGATTGGGAGTGCTACCGGCATTTTCGTAATTATTGTACTACACTGGTACGCCAAGACAAGCTGCACCACCAGACTTTCCTTGCAAACCGGTTTGCGTGTAACCCAAAGTCACTATATAAGTATGTCAACGAGCAGCAACAGGTTCGCTCTGGTATCCCGCCACTACAAACTGATGAAGGTCCGACCACAAGTATGAAGGAGGCCGCAAATGCCTTGAGAGCGCATTTCATGCCAATCTTCCGCAATTCGGCAAAAGAGTTACCGCTATTTTTGCAGCCTGATCCCCCTTCCATATTTCATCGGTTACATTTACTGCTGCCCGAGTAAAAAAGCAGATATTGCTGCTTCGTGCAAATTCTTCTGCAGGAATCGATCAAATCACGCCAAAGGCGGTACAAGCAGTCGCTGATGCCATTTCTGAACCTCTTGCGTTGTATTTTCAGCGCTTATTAGACACGGTTGCAGTGCCAGACGGTTGGAAGGAAGGAATAATAACTCCAATATTCAAAGGAGGTAACCGCAGTGACGCAGGGAATTATCGGCCAGTTACATTAACTCCGGTGCTGTCCAAAATTATGGAGTCGATCATTGCAGAAGATATAATGAGCGCATTCGAATACTCGGGTCTGATCACTAGTGAGCAGCATGGATTTCGCCGTGGTCATTCATGCACTTCAAATTTACTCCTAGCTAGAGACAGTTGGACCAGATCAGTCAACCATGGATACGGAGTGGACGTTATCTACCTTGATTTTTCTAAGGCTTTTGACAGAGTTCACCACGCGGTACTTATTCATAAGCTACGTACTCTTGGAATTGGCCCTCACTCTTGACATGGATAGCTGCATTTCTGTCCTCCAGGACTCTTCGTGTGCGGGTGCGTGAGACGCTTTCCGAGACCTTCCCTACTGAATGTGGAGTACCCCAAGGATCGGTTCTTGGACCAAGACTTTTTTCTTTTATTCGTCAATGACATCAGCAAACAAGTGACATCCCCATTTCTAATGTTTGCTGATGACATCAAAATATGGCGCGAGCTTTCTTGCCCAAACGCTATTAGCGAGTTGCAGTCTGATTTAAATTCCCTTCACGCCTGGTCGGTAGCGAACCATTTACCGTTCAATGCTGAAAAATGTCATGTACTTCGCATCCGAAAAGAGGGTAACCCCATTTATACCCGGGGTGATGTCCAGCTCCTCGCTATTCGACAAGAGAGAGACCTTGGTGTGTTAGTTCAGAACGACCTCGGATGTTCGGCTCAATGTATCAAGGCATCACGTGTGGCGAATCGAAACGTTGGTCTACTGAAGCGAGCTCTCGGTCGGTTTGACATACGCTTCTTTCCAGCCCTCCTAATTTCGTACGTTCGCCCTCATTTGGAGTATGCGGTTTCCGTCTGGCATCCGTGGCTGAAGCGTGACGAACTTGTACTTGAGCGGCCTCAACGCCATGCCACGAGACTGGTAAAGGGGCTTGAGTGTTATACTTACGAAGATCGTCTCACTGCACTAAACCTATTTTCATCCAAGTACCGTCGAATCCGTGGCGACTTGATACTGGCGTACAGGATACTCACTGAAAAATGCCATCCC
This sequence comes from Atriophallophorus winterbourni, assembly GCA_013407085.1. Lineage (NCBI taxonomy): Eukaryota > Metazoa > Platyhelminthes > Trematoda > Plagiorchiida > Microphallidae > Atriophallophorus > Atriophallophorus winterbourni. The sequence goes on from JACCGJ010013536.1 coordinate 11,405, forward strand.
TGTAAAGAACTGCTTGTGCTTGCTACCGGCAATCGTACGCGTGGGCATCATTTAAAAATCGCCCATCAACAAAGCAGGTTGGACTGTCGTAAACACTTTTTTGCCGTTCGTGTTGCACAAACCTGGAACAGTCTACCACTTTTTGTTGTGTCTGCCCCTTCCCTTTCTGTTTTTAAAGACCGTTTAGATATGCACTTGTTTCATTTGCTTCATAACGTTTGAAAAGCTATAACTTTTATAACTTTCTATACTCTATGATACTGCACTTTTTTCCGATTTTCAGCGCACAAACTGCTTTCAACTGGAAGTATCAACCAAAGTTTTGTGGTGCTCGCATCCCCATCTCTTACAGTATCAACGTTTTTCTTCATTCGGACCTTAATTTTAACCCTGAACTTTCGAATCCATGTGTACAACATCCTGTGGTTTTCTTTTAAGCTTGTCGCTTTTTTACCACAATAT
>JACCGJ010013537.1:0-37877 GCA_013407085.1 Atriophallophorus winterbourni
AATCTACTGACCACCAATATGAGACTCAGCGCCACATTCCATGAATTTAAAGTGCATTTATCATCAATCCATACTTTACCCAAATATCAAAACGTTTTTTCCTAGATATATCACCAGAAGAACTCTAAGCTCATGGCATACCCAGTTACCGATCGCGAAATAAATTTTACAAATTTAATATTGAAACTCCAATTGGCCTCCCAGTATTTACTTTCCAGATCACTTCTGATCGTATCTTTTCCATTTCCGTTAACAAAATATCCTCTGAAACTCAACCTCTACCTAGTGTAGTCATTCAGTGTAGCGTACTAGGCACCCTCTTTTTCCTTATATATTAATGCTGTGAAAAATTTTGTAAAATCTCAATGATCTGTAACTTTGCGGATGATATTAAACTTATCTTAGCTTTTCCAGAAACAGCGATATCACAGGCTATAGACTCCCCCTACGATGATCTTTCAACCCATTCAAGTTGGGGCTCACAATGGAGGTTAGAAATCTCAGCTTTGAAGAAGCAATTCATGTGTATACGCTGCTCAATACCCCCTAATAAGATCATTTTTAACTCGCGTCCTCAAACGAAATCAGAGATCTAGGATTTAGATAATTATCATCTCTTACTTTTAACGAACAAGTGAGATTTCTTATAGCAGGAGCCATACCGAATTTTTATTTGATCAATCAAAAATTCCTACTTCGTGAAATTAGACTGAGTCTATATAGAATGAAAGTATTACCACTTCTTGATTACTGCAATATAGCTTTCACTCAAATTGCTAGACGTGACCATATACTCTTAGAGAGCCTTTAACGCAGAATTAGTGAAATCATGTATAGTTACTCTAATCCTTCATCTTATCAAGTAAAATGAAATCTAATAGTCATAGACCCACTATGGTTACGTAGAATTCGCATTAATCTTTTTCTTTTCTTCCGAATCATTACGGAGCACCAAGTTAAGCTCAGGTCTACAATGCGCTTCCAAGATTGAAATAGTTGTGTACGACCAAATGAGGTTTTCGCATATGCCCCGTTACTTGCACTAAAGTTTGAGTGAACTTATTTTCAATTAGGCATGCACAGCTTTGGAATTCTTTTCCACTCCATTTTAGCATGTGTACATCTACAAGTTAATTCAAAGCACTCTTAGAATCTTTTACTGCTCCATCGCTATGTGAACTTCTGAAAGCAAAACTTCTATAGATAGTATATTTTGTCATGGTTTTCCTGATTAATAAACCATTTGTATTTATTCTTTAAATCAGCAGAGGCATAGAACTGTTCACAAAGTTCGGAATACATGTTCATATTAAGTGTCAGGTTAACTAAGGTCTATGCAAGTTGCATCGGATATATTTCAGGATAAGCTTTCAAAATAAATACATAAGAATCAAATTGAGTTTTGAAAGTTGCTGCAATGTAGATTTTGATAAAATTGTTAGGATGTTTAACTCGGGGCGAGAAGAGAAACAGCACGAAGCTCATAGGTATTTAATATTTAATTTTGAAACACAGTTAGAGATACATACTTTCGTATAACCCCTTTAGATTTCAGTTTTTAGAGAGCTGTTTCCAACTAAAAGCTAAATAATAGGATTTCTGAACAATCGTTAGCCTAATACAAAGTACAAGGCGAAGTAAAGAATAGATAAATATCCTTTACACGATTGAGAAAATGTATCTTTCAAACATATTGCATTCCAGTAGAATGTTCTACCTTAGACCGACTACGTAAAAGCATAATTGAACAACGGACTCCCGTTTTAATAAAATTTACAGATAAGTGTTTTGCTTCCTATTTACTTGATAATATAGCCTTTGAAAAATATACCAAGCCCCTCACGTTGGGCAGCCCCCAGCCAATATGGTGCCGTCTCGCACGGTCTGATATCTTCATTTGGTACATGGAGATTAGGAATAAACCCACAAGAAGACTGTTTTTCCGCACCAGCGAAACGAAATACTAAACAAAAAAGGTCAGTTTTGAAACTGGGAACCTGGAACGTCCGGTCCATCCTTCTTGGTTTTCATGATGATGTCTCGAATATCAGAGGCGTAAGAAAATCAGCTGTCATTAACAATGAGCTGTAGAGGCTGAATGTCGACGTTGCTGCCCTGCAAGAGCCGCGATTACCAGGCACTGGTATACTAACAGAAAGAGATTACACAATGTTTCGGAAAGAAAGGGGTTTTGCTGAGCCTTGACTGCATGGAGTTGGGTTTGCCGTTCAAAACGAACCGAGCAGCAGTTGGAGCAAACGGATTTGGATTCTAAATCTAAAGGGCATTGCTAGTACCATTACGTTGGTCAACGTTTATGCACCGATGCTCACTGCGACGCTTAATGAAAAAGACGCTTTTCATCAGAACCTCGCAACAGTCCTTAAAAAAGTGCTACAAAGAAACTGTTCAATAGTATTGGGTGATTTCAATGCTCGAGGAAACGTACTTCACACCAGATCATATCAAAGCGCAGTCTGTGACACTGATCATTCACTGGTCTGTGCAAAACTAAATCTTCCCGACACGAGATGTCACCAAACCACATTGTCTGCTAAGCCTAGGATAAACTCACTCGCATGGGCGAACCTAATCTAGCAGCTCGGTTTGTGAAAGCTTTTACAACCGAGTTCAGCAAGACAACCCCACTCGAATCGGCTTCAGAAAACTGGGAATCGATATAAAGCTTCATATGCTGAGTCGCACTTTCTACTTCCAGTCCGAATAAATCTCGAACGAGCGATTGGTTAGAAGCAAAAGCTTCTGAGATGACTGCTGTGTTCGATGAGAAACGGTCAGCTTTCTTGAGGTTCGAAGGTATGCCAACAGATGGAAACATACGACTTTTAAGAGCAGCCATAAATAAGGTCCAACAGACTGCAAGACGATGTACAAATGACTATTTGACAGAAATTCGAATTGGTATCCAAAACGCTTGGATACACCAAGTCATGCCATGCATGATCATTTGTTTTCATGAATAAGTACATCAAATAAAACGGTAATTATACAAAAGTTAAGGTCAAACAAAAATACATTTTTTTTTAACAACCGTGAAAAATAGTTGGATAACATTTGTACAGATGGTAGATTGTTTAAAACATAAAAATGATAGAATATCGGAAAAATGAATGATAAAGCATCATGTTTTTAACGAATACGACAGTAATTGTTTGAAATGAGTTAATTACAGTTTGAGTAGGTCAGGACCGCAATGTTTATTCATGTATGATGTTCCAAATGCAACTTCAAACCCAGATAATTGTATAGGGAGTTCACTTGTAGCAACTTGTAATTTCACTTTTTTTTCAACTGTACTTCCATTTCCATCAACGTTTGTTTCAATCAAACATTATTCCATAATATACTTTTTCCGCGCGCGTTCCTCTTCTGCTTGATTTTCGTGGTGCTGCGTTATTGCGTGTTTGCGAATCATGACGGTTAACAGCAAAATTGACTTCCGTCACACTTTTCAGCTTCGCTAATTCTAATTGCTGATCAACGTGATACACCGGAGTTTGGAGCTGGAATATTTTGGTGTGTGGATATTTGCATCGGACATTGAATTTTCACTTTTCGTGAGTTCGTTCCTTGTCTATTTTTTACTATAACATTTTCCTGTTATACTTTTTGCATTTACCCACCACATAAATGGTGAGCCCGACTACCACATAATTGGTGAGCCCGAGCACTACTTGATTGGTGAGCCCGAACACTACATAATTGTTGAACCCGTATTCCATTTTCCGCTCAGAACTCCTGTCATTTTTTCAATTTTGCTATAATGTCGTCTGAACCTAACGAATCGCAAAAGAACGTTATCAGCTGTAACACGCCAGCTTTTGACCCTGCAAACCCGCACGTGTGGTTCATCCAAATGGAGGGTATGTTTCGTTTCAGACGGATCACGAAACAAGAGGTCATGTTCTCTTTCGTACAATCACAATTACCGTCCTACATCGCGAAAGGAGTATTAGACGTTATTGACCCCATGCCCTCTATTTCGCCATACGACACACTGAAGGCTGCTGTGCTCAAGCGTACTATGGCCTCTGCCGAAGCCAGGCTAAACAACTGCTGGCTGGTGTAGAACTAGGCGACAGAACTCCTGCACAGCTGTTACGCCACATGCGTTCCCTAGTGGGCAACTCAAAGTTAGACGATTCCCTCCTTCAGCAACTTTGGCTGAACTGCCTGCCACACAGCACCACCGCTATCCTTGCCGTGCCGGTCGATAAAGTCTGCCTCGACACATTGGCCGAACTAGCAGATAAAATTCACGAACGCATCGAAGGAACCAGCTTCAATCAAGTAACGGAAGGTGATAATCTCCCAAAGCTTGAAGCCACCATGGCCCTGCTAACTTAGAAACTTTCATCCTTACAGCTTATCATTTCCAACATGAAACGACTCAAAACGTCTAGAGCTAGACCATGTAGTCCATCTGAAAATAGAAGCCACTCTCGCCCTTGCGATACCAACTGGTTCTGTTATGATCACCGTCGTTTCGGAAACGCCGCGCGCAATTGTCGCCCCGGGTGTAAACATCCTAACGCTGACGGCCACCGTGTTGAAAAACCACGTAACAAGTCAGTTATGGCGACGACCAGTCCTGGCAAACCCACCAGTCGCCACTTATACGTCTATGACGCATCTTCTGAGCTCAACTTTCTCGTAGACACCGGTGCCGAGGTAAGCGTTATACCGCGCAGTTACGAAAAACGCTACCTCCGTCCTTCAGGCATCACATTGCAGGCGGCTAACAATTCGAAGATCTCGACCTACGGTGAAAAATTTTTAAAACTCGATCTCGGACTTAGACGTGAATTCCCTTTCGTCTTCTTGAGAGCCGATGTTCAGAAGCCTATCATCGGTATCGACTTTTTGACGAAATACGGTCTCGTAGTCGATCTCCAGCACCGACGGCTACACGACAATACCACGTCAATAAACGTGTCCGGTAAACTATGTTTAATCACCTCACCTGGTCTTCGAATTTTCGTCAAGAACAATGCCACTTACAACGATTTATTGACCCTAACACGCCCAGCACAATACACAGAGCAACCCACCCACGATGTTCATCATCACATCGTCACTAAAGGGCCTCGAAATGTTGCTAAAGCTCGCAGGCTACCGCCTAAAAAGCTGAGAGCAGAAAAACGCGAATTTGGCTCCACACTGAGACAGACTGGCAAAAGGGTACTTGACAATCGCACTACCAGCGAAGCTGAACCAGCACCTTACCGCTCAAGACGAAAGCAACACTTTAAGCTACGCAACGGTAATAAAGACAAAGCTGGCATCGATCGCTCCAAACCCGCTTACGTTGGACGAAAGTCATCACAAGAAGCTACCCCTTCAACTCCACCCACACAGCCTATGACGACCAGTGACGTCACATCCAATCGACCCTCACCCATCCTGTCTACTCCTTCATCTCATCAATCACGTACCGGCCGCAGAGTGAGGTTTCCCGCAAGACTGGTTGAATATATGCCATGAATGATGTATCGAGCGTTCATCCGTCGACTCACGCTCTAGATGGGGAGTTCTGTAGCAACTTGTAATTTCACATTCTTTTCAACTGTACTTCCATTTCCATCAACGTTTGTTTCAATCAAACATTATTTTATAATATACTTTTTCCGCGCGCGTTCCTCTTCTGCTTGATTTTCGTGGTGCTGCGTTATTGCGTGTTTGCGAATCATGACGGTTAACAGCAAAATTGACTTCCGTCACACTTTTCAGCTTCGCTAATTCTAATTGCTGATCAACGTGATACACCGGAGTTTGGAGCTGGAATATTTTGGTGTGTGGATATTTGCATCGGACATTGAATTTTCACTTTTCGTGAGTTCGTTCCTTGTCTATTTTTTACTATAACATTTTCCTGTTATATTTTATGCATTTATCCACTACACACTTCATCGGGTCACGGAGATATGAGTTGTATCGCCATTTCAAGAATTGTGAGAGTGTATTTTGTTGATTTTCAACAATTCCGAAAAGTAAATTCTCAAGAAAAACGTTATGTCACTTTCAAACGTTTCATTGCTAAAAAATATTAAAAGCCTTATATGCCGTATAAGTATAAATTATCTATAGTTGTATTAATTAAAAAATAGCTTTCCCAATTTTTCCGGAGATGAAAAGGAGTTGAGTTGCTTTTTGAATTCAGTTTGTGAAGTGCTCAATCTTATATTATTGGGAAGTAAATCCCATAAACGAGAATATTTATAAATGAAGAAATCTTTTCGTATACGATTGCAGATTTTCGGTATACATATTTTGTTTTTGTGCCGAAGATTATATACTTCAGAGTTTTTGAAATCTAATTGCAAATGAATGTCGATCATATCTTTTTTCAATATTCTGTAAGATTTTGTTTTATTCGAAACCATAATGGTTGCAATCCTAGGATCTGACATCTTTCCTTATATGAAAGTTTATACGAACTGGTGGTAACGAATCGTGTAAAAGAACAAACAAAGAAAGAAAGATGTCTTCTAAAGCATAGCTATCAGACCGAGTAATGTTACTAGATATAATGTTGCAGTAATCTGATAAAGGTCGTGTATGTAACTTGTAAAGTTTCAGCTTACACTGTGACAGAGAGATGAATCTATGAAACGACCCTATATTCTTTTTTTCAGAAATTAAGTAGCAAATTTGTTCATGAAATGTAAATGATCCAGAATATCGAGAACCTAAATCACGTACACATTGTGCTGGTTGTAGTGGTGTATTATTTAAAATGATCGAATCTTTTGGTATGATAGAGTAAAAATTTATGAAAGTAGATTTATTGGTGGAGAACTCAAGACCGTTTCGAATACTCTATTGAAGTAGAGCATCCAGGTCTTGGTTCAATATTGATATAAAGTCGTTAGTGTGGTTAGATGGAAAGGCTATGGCGACTTTTATATCATCTGCAAACAAAAAGATCTTACAGTGTGTTATGACAGATAGTACATCGTTGATAAATATCAAGAAGAGTAGCGGACCTAGAACGCTTCCTTGTATGACTCGGCTTGGAATTGGCAAAGTTCAAGAACGGTAGCCATTTATATCTACCGAAAAGGTGCAACCAGTGAGAAAAGATTTGAACCACGAAAGTAGTTTTCCAGTAATACCTACAGCAGGTAATTTTGCGAGGAGTAGATTATGCGGGACCCTGTCGAAGGCTTTCATAATATCAGTGAATACAACTATGACTCCAAGGTTTGAATCTAGTGATTGTGTCACGTAATTTAGAAATTCTAGTTGACAAGTGACGCAAGATTTTCTGTTGATAAATCCGTGCTGGTTTGATATGAAATAGTTTGGTGTCAAATATGCTAGGGTGGCCTGTCCTACAAGTTTCTGAAATATTCTAGCTAGAAGTGGTGTGTGAATAACGGGTCGATAATTGGTAACTGCATGTAGTGATCCGGACTTATGTCGAGGAATAACAACGGAATTTTTTCATTCTGTGGGGAAAGTTCCTGATTTATAGACGTATTAGAGAGGTTGAATAGTAATAAGAAGAAGTCTTCGGATCTCATTTTGCATATGGCTGGTACGAAACCTGTTTAATCAGGTTTGTAGGAGATTGTAACTCGATTACAAACTTTACGTATTGTTCTGATTGATCGATCAAACAAACAAGTGAGAAGAATGATTGCCTGTAAGCTAGGCTTTATTCAAATCACAATTGGAGTATAGTGGCTGCAAAGAGAAAGAGTATTACAATAAGACTAGAAGAAGGTGATAAAGCATATAACAGCAAAATTTAATCATAGCATTCTCCCCCGCCGAATCTGAATGAGAGTATGGTGATAAACAAAAATGTGCAATATCATGCTTGTCTGTTGCCTAAATTGTAAGAATGAACTCTTTGTTGTTTTTGTATATGATCCTCGAGTTTCGATTCAGTTGCATCAGGTTGAGTTAAACGAGGAGCAAGGGACTTTGCGCAATCATCACCACCGAATTCAGGAGTTTCAGAATGTTCGTCAGGATTAACAGGAGTGTGTTGCTCAAGATTAGTAGGGCAAGTGGCCTGCAGACAATCGTTACCTTTTGGAGCTAGATGACGGATTGAAACTGTATCTTCTCGACCATCAGGTAAACGGACGTGGGCATACTGCGGGTTGCATTCTAACAATTCAACTTCATCAACACAAGTATCGTATTTGGAATCACAGGACTGTTTCTTGAGCAACACAATACCGGGTGTAGTTAGCCACGTAGGAAGGGTAGTACCAGTCGCTGACCGACGATTGTATGCGAATAGGCGTTCATGTGGTGTGGTGTTTGTCGCGGTGCACAGTAGCGACCGAATTGAGTGCAATGCATCTAGAATGACCGTCTCCCATTGGTCAGTAAGGAGACCACGGGATTTCAGAGTGAGTAGAATCGACTTCCATAAAGTGCCATTGAGCCGTTCCACTTGACCGTTGCACTGTGGATTATATGGCGTTGTACGGCTAGTAGCGATGCCATTGTTGTGAAGGAATTGTCTCAGTTCATTAGACATGAAAGAGGAACCGCGATCAGAGTGTATAAAACCCGGCGTGCCAAATGTTGTGAAAACTACCAGAAGGCAATTGATGATAGTTTGTGATGTCATGTCAGGGCAAGGAAAAGCGAACGGGAAGCGGGAATATTCATCGATGATTGTTAGCAAGTAGCGGTTCCGGCTTGTTGATGGTAGTGGTCCTTTAAAATCGAGACTGAGTAATTCGAAAGGCTGGGTAGCCTTTATCAAGTAGGCGCCTGTAGGTTTGAAGTATTGTGGCTTCATTTCACAACAGACAGAACAATCAGCAGTCATTTTACGGACCTCATCCAAGGAGTAAGGCAAGTTTCGCGCTCGAATAAAGTGCATGAAGCGGGTGACGCCAGGGTGGCATAAGTTATCATGTAGCTGACGCAGTTTTATTAATGGTTCCACAAAACCACATACGGCAAGTGAAAGTGCATCCGCTGCTTGATTCTGTCGGCCTGGTCGGTAAACCACATCATATTGGTATTGTGACAGCTCTAAACGCCAACGTTGAATCTTGTCGTTTTTAATTTTACCACGCTGTCTATTGTCATACATAAAAGAGACGGAACGCTGGTCTGTCACTAGTCTGAATGGGTGGTTTATAAGATAATGCCCCCATTTCCTGACAGCTTCAACGATTGCACACGCCTCTTTTTCGATAGCCGAGTGGTGTTGCTCACTGTGATTCAACGTTCATGAGAAGAAAGCTACTGGTCTACCACTCTGATTAAGCGTTGCGGCGATCGCGACGTCAGATGCATCAGTTTCTACTGTCAATGGAACCGCATGATCGATTGTGATTAGCAAGGCATCCTCGAGACGGCTTTTCAACTGTTTGAAAGCAGTAAGCGCAGATTCATGAAGGGGGAAAACTCGGTTATGGATAAGTGGATATATAGTGTCTGAAAAGCTGGGTATCCAATGGGAGTAATAGGCAAACATGCCAACTGCTCGTTGTTGAGATTTAAGGTCGACTGGTGGTGGTAATTCTCTTAGAGGGGCCAGGCGGTCTTGGTCAGGTTTGATGATACCTTTGGACACCTCGTAACCGAGTATTTTGATAGAACTCACGGCAATTATACTCTTCGTATCATTGAACGTTAGTCCGTACATTTCTGCAGTTTTTAAAACGTTGGATAGGTTTCTGTCGTGATAGGCTTTATCTCGCCCACAGATGACGACATTGTCAATGTACGCGAACGTGCCAGATAGTTTTTCTTTGATTATTAGTTCATCAATGATCCGCTGGAAACACGCGACTCCGTTGGTCACACCAAATGGAATTCGACGGAATTGGTAGAGTTTCCCGGCAGCTTCGAATGCGGTGAATGGTTTATCCCCGTCACGTAGGGGTATTTGGTGATATGCGCTCCGCAGATCTAGAGTACTGAAAACATTGTAAACAGCGACATTTTCAACTAGTTGACCGATCCTTGGCAAAGGGTAAGCATCAAGTTGCGTGAACCTGTTAATTGTCTGGCTATAATCAATAACTAACCGCTTTTTGTGACGTTCGCTGGTAGTAATTAGAACCTGAGCCCGCCAGGGTGAAGATGATGGCTCAATTATACCTTCTTTCAACAATTGTTCAATCTCCGATCTGATGAAACGCTCATCGACAAAAGAGTGGCGTCTGGATTTAGTGGCTATAGGCTTGCAATCAGCAGATAAGTTTTCGAAGAGAGACGGAGGTGTGACTTTGGCTGCCATAAGTCCACATATAGAGAGCGAAGGTTTGGGGCCTCCGAACGGGATCTCGACCTTTTCGTGCATTTTCAAAAAGTCATGTCCAAACAGTACATCTGCACACAGATTAGGCATGACTGAAAATTTGAATTGTGGATAAACTGATTTCTTGTAGCGAATAGGTAGGTAAACCATGCCTTCGGTTTGACTCGTATGTTCGGTATTAGCAAGAGTTATTTTGTTTGACGTAAACAATAATGATTGCATTAGACAGGGATACAGGAGCAGCGGAACAGAATAAAGCGGAAACAACTGAACTTGTCGATGGACGGTTACTTCTTGTGTCAGATGATGACAAACAAACTCGTTGAAAATGACCTTTTTTTCCACATCCTTTGCAAACAACTTCTCTGGCAGGACATTTTGGCCTTGGATGCCTAGATAACCCACAAAAATAACATTTTGCAGTATGCGCGGCGGCAGTCGCCTCTACAGGCGTATCTGCGTGTATTTGTGTTTGGTTAAGGGGGATATCATTGTTGGTGCATGGCAGCCTGTTAGCATATGATTCAGATTGTTTGAGAGCTAGTTCGAGTGATCTTGCTGTATCGAATGCTTTCTGGAAATTGAGTGTTGAATGTTCTAACAATCTCTGTCGGGTTGCAGTGGACTGAATACCGCTGATAAAGGCATCTCGGAGTGCATCATCTTTATACTGCTCCATACTGACAGCACTGAAATTACAATCCCTGGCAAGGTTTCGTAGTTTGTGAGTGAATATGTCGAGTGATTGACCGTCTTCTTGCTTGCATGTCGCCAATAAATGTCGAGCGAAAATGTCATTTTTCGGTTTAACATATAAGGCCTCCAAGGTGGAAATGGCTTCGGCGTATGTAGTACAATCCGCAAGTAAATCATAACATCACAGGAAACGAAGTTGAATAATACTTTCAGCTTATCTGGTTCGAGCTCGTTCAGCTCATTGAGAAAATTAGAAAATGTATTAAACCAGTGTTTCCAACGTTTAGCGGCGTCTGAGGCGTTTGGGTCAGCATTGAATTTCTCAGGTCGCAGAAACCGTTCCATTTGCAAATAGTGATTTGAATAAATTGTACTGATTGATCAATCAAACAAACGAGTGAGAAGAATGATTGCCTGTAAGCTAGGCTTTATTCAAATCACAATTGGAGTATAGTGGCTGCAAAGAGAAAGAGTATTACAATAAGACTAGAAGAAGGTGATAAAGCATATAGCAGCAAAATTCAATCAAAGCACGTATGTCAGAGGTAATAATTCTAGTTGTGTCTAACATATTCCATGTAGGGTGTGTGAATACCTGTGGATGAGAGTTGTTATTATATGAAGCATTGAAAAATAAAAGAAATTCTTCGCAAATAGCAAAAGGCTCAGTTACTAGTGTGCAATTATTACCATGTTGATTTTGTTAAGTGATGTAGTTTATCTTATCTGAATTTTCCGATGCCCTAGCGTTCATTAATTTAGATAATGCTTTCTGTTTTTATTAGATTTGAGGGCTGTAGAGTCCTCAGAAATCAGTTTGTGTTTCATAATTTGTACTAGTTTGTCAGATAGTTCATATGCGTGCAAAAGGAAAGAGATGTCATGCTTATTATAAGCGTATGATGTCAAATAAGCAATGCGTTTTTCTAACTTATGAGCTTTACTCAGTTTAGGGTGTCTAGCATGTCTGGTGGTAGATTTCTGTAGTAACTCAACAAGTTTATTATGAAAGACTTCGGAGGTTAAATTAAAATTGTCAGAAAGGAAAAATTCAGTCCAATCTTCGTTTCTAATGAGATTTTCAAAGATTTTCCAATCTATGTGAGTAATTATATGTGGCTTTTTAACACTAGTTATTATGCTATTGCAACTCAATTCCAAAGATATAATGTTATGATCTCCTTTAAAAAATGACGGAGATACGTTCAGGTTTGAAGGTGTTATATTCAAAGTAAAGACAAGGTCGAGGATATTTTTATTGTGCGTTGGTTTATCAACAAACTGTGTTAAACCTAATAGTTTGGTGGTATTGGAAAAAGAATTAAGATATATGTCGTTGCATTCTACCTGGTTAAAAGAAGGCATGTTGGAATCTCCTGCAATTAATTTATAGCGGGAAGGGTGGACAGAGGCTTCTATGTAACAATCAGTCAAGCGTTGAAGCGATGAAGAAATAGTAGGTGGTGGATAGTAGATGCATACAAATAAGAGATCAGAGGCCGGTACTGACAGCCAGAAAGAATCTTCGATATGACTAAAGAGGGATGGAATGATGATGTTAGCTTGGAGGTTAGAGTGAACATAAACAAGGCAACCTCCTCCACGTTTTGAAACGCGGTCTTTTCTAAAAATGTGATAGTTTGAAATCAGGGGTTTACAGTCTGATTGTTCCTATTTTGTCCAAGATTCAGTTATAAGAATAATATCAGCGGGATTAGAGAGAAGATATGAACGTAAACCTAATATCTTGTTAGTTATGGATCGAACATTGATAAGAATGAATCTAAGAGATTCAAGATTCAAGATTTATGGTTAAAAAAAGCAAATTGCTGTACAGTACTATAGGATATACGTAAAAATCAAGAAAATCTTTACTTGTATTATCATATCCGTGTTCTTCATAGGTTGAGCAAAAATAATCCTTAATGGCGACACAGACTGAGGGAAAAGAATCTTTGGATGGACGGTAGTTCCGTGCGTTAAAAAATATAGACATCAATATGTAGGAGCCAACGCAGTAGTTTTCAACATGAGGTTTCGTAACCTCTGTTCAAAGATGTGCTCGTTCGCTGAGGTAACAATATCTGTCGGCAAGCTATTCCACAAGAAGCATACACGAACAGCGAAGAAGAGACGACAATTCAATCGCGAGTGTAGGATTTGAAGGGTCAAAGGGTGGCTGCGTGTGGAGACAACCGAACCAACCTTGAAGAGGTGTCTGATAGGGTGGGATTTCGCGTAGATGATTCGATATGTCAGAGTGAGGTCGTAAAGTGAGGGGCTATGATCAGAAAATGGCTTATTATGTATTCGATTATTATGTGGAGCATGTTGGTTTATGTTAAAGGCCTTTGTGGAGGGATTTGAAAACTTCTCATACTTGAATAAGGGAACATAGTAGAGTGAGTATTAAATGAGTTAAAATATGGAAAGTTGGTGTCGGGGGACCAGCTAATATGGTTAAAAAAGTGCTGTGATGGGTTGTAATAATTCGAAAATGGGCCCGGCTATTGCGGACTTGGTCGATGGAATTGCCATGCCAAGTTCCGATCTAATGGATAAGGCATTATACGACGATTAAAGTTCCGAGTATTTCTATTGTCAAAAGTTGAAGAATTCCTGAAAGGAGGTGGTGCAGGCAATAACGCACTAGTTTGTCGAAACTTCGGTAAGATGGTTCTTTTCCTTAAATGAGCGGATGTAATAATTTTAGTTGGAATTTTAGGTGAAATAATAGGTTGTGTTGAATTCTTCACAGAAGAAGGTGAAGTTGGAGGCGCATTCAACACTTGTGGCTCCTCATTCAATTCCATCGTTTCTTTTCCATGGTTGGAAGATTCAGTGGAATATGGAGTAGTAACGGTACGCATATGGAACCTAGTTCTCCGTTGCATTAGCGTTAGATGAGGTTTGAAAAATACAATTTTAAATCTAGGAATCGATTTCAAAACATTCTTATGGGTTAAAATGTGTGATGTCAGGCATTTGTCGCTGAGTTCTAATAGGATTGGGCAAGACCTTGAAGGCTTAAATTTTCTCAAGCGTTTTAGCGAAGCGCAGTCCGATGGGAAGAGATAAGATGAGCAGATAGTAGTTTTCAAATCTTGTAAAGGATATCTGTCGTCTATATTAAACAGTATAAAATTTTTAGATCTTAAGTCTCTTTGACAAATTTCAGTAACAATTGATTCAACGAACTTATTAGTTCGTTGAAGTATATCCTTGTCGATATTTGAATTATCATCCAAGAGGATAGTCAATGGTTGTGAAGTCTTGCAAACCTGTGTAACAAGAAAATTGTTCTTTCGAATTCCATATAATTCGGATTCTAAATTCCGTAATTTATTCAAAATAACGAAAATGTTCTGATCTAAGTATACGGAGCATTTGTTGGTCTTAGGAATTTTACGTAATTTAATTCGTTTCGAGATAGGTGTTTTAGTGTACATATTTCAAATAGTATGAATAAAATAATAATCAAAAGAGTGAGAGATATGAAATAAACGTTTTCGTAATTATGAAATATTTGGCAATCTCGTACCGTTTTCAAACCAAGCGCGAGCTTGATATCAATTAAATATATATGGTTCGTTTGGAATCGAGGTCTTCATCCGAGAATACGAACGCATGCCTGGAGAAACTACTGTAAATAAGACATAAAAAGTCTAATCACGTCCGCACACTCGATGGACTGGTTACTCCATCCATCTACGAATGTTAATACCTGTTGGTTTTACTTATTGGGTAAAATCATATCGCATGAATATCATGCCCCATTGATGAATGGAAGAAACCGCGCTAAATGACCGCCGTGGTTTGATAACATTATTCGTAAATACCTGGAGGAAAGAAAGCAGTTATGGCGTAAGTTTTCTTCAAGTGGATGCACTGATGACTATGTAGCCAACAGAGAGAAATGTGAAACTGGTTAGATGGAGGAAGCCAATTCTGCACCAAAACGCATTTTGTGTAAATTAGAAGTAGAACTAAAGCATCTAAACAAGTACCTTACTTGAGGTCTATGGGAGGTTGAACTAAACATGAAGATGAATGTAAAACAGTTCTTCTCGCAGCTCAATATAGTTCGGTTTACACAGAGGAAACGTTTCCAATTCGTGAGAGCAGCACCGAAATGCCGAATATCTCGATATCGCCAAAGATGATGCAATATTTAATTGAACAACTAGATATACACTCATCACCTGGTCCGGACGTAATACACCCAATGCTTTCAAAGGTATTGTCGGCTATCAAACACAAAACACGGGCGCTAATCTTTAGTTCATCCCTGAGGTGTGGTACGTTACCTCAAGATTGGAAGTATAGCATCGTCAAACCAATGTATTAGGGCGGTGAAACCAGTGATCTGGCTAACTACCAACCGGTTACCCTCACTTAGGTAGTTAGGAAGATTCTGGAACCACTTCTAAACAACTTATCTATAAACTAATGCAGAACGTAACCAGTTGGAAAAAGTGCAAATGCGGGCGAAGAAAAGAGTAAAAGGATTGAATTCAATTCTTAATGTGGAGAGAGTTCAACGCCTCAACCTCATTTTGCTCAGTATTCGGCGTGTGCGCAACGACGTGCTGCTAACTCGTCTCATATTACTGGGATTCTATGGTAACGAGCTGCGCGAGATTTTCCCTCTCGTGAAGGACTGATGAACACGTGACCATGCTCTAAAGCTTCAAAAGCGGAGGACAGTACGCCTAACACAAGGAATGACACTCTCAACAAAAAATGTTATCTTGTGGGATGCGCTTCCGGAAGAGATTATTGCAGCACGATCTGAAAACCCATTCAATCAACTAGTGGATGAGGTGCTGCCTGTATTCACAGCGAAGCTGTAAACACTGAACAGAATTTCTTCAACTGAGGTTATCCTAAACTATGTTGCTGATATAGAAAGATGCTGCTTACAAGGTGTTGGCAATCTGTCGTCTATCAAGAAGAAGAAGAATATCACATTCTCCGCGATCTGATAAAAGCTAGTTCACTAATGAATAAACGGAGTCACTCATGTGGTATCGTTATACCACAATCACGACACAATTTCAGACATCATTTCTTTTTGGTAGCCATTTGCTTTGTGTGGAATTCACTATCACAGGATATCGTAAAACTTCCTAAGATCATTGATTTCAAGTGGAATCTCGATGCTTATATCAAAGAGCACTAAAATATCGGCCCTGTATATTGAGCCCATATGAACCCACAAAAACAAGACACCTCAACAGAATCTTAATTGCATTCGCTGCATTTCACATAGCTGTCATCCGATGTTACATCTAAAGCGATTGTGTTTTTTCACCCTAAAATCTTGATTCTTAATTATCGAATTTCTTTTCGACCTTGACCAATCCGCGGATTTACGACTTTGTTATGCGAGTTTGAGGGCTAAATTTCTTGACGGTTCGCGGAAGCCATATTACCTAATTTTAATACAAATACGTTAGATCAATATGATTATTCACTGTTATTTCCAGTCTATGTCAATTTATGTGAAGTTGAATTCCGGTAAACATAAATAAATGAATCGCAAAAGTTTTCTGGTATTTGTGGATTCGGTAGAAGTTAAAACCACTACCTTTTGCAGTCGTGAGTTCGCAAGTTCCAGTCCCGTTGGCGAAATTATTTTCTGTAAATAATTCGTCATCGGATTTAAGACACATCGTTTCTTCTAAATAGCATTGACTAAATTCTATATCCTTTATCTCAATTTCAATTTTGTCCAAAGCGACAGAAGTTCAAACAAACCACTGGCTCATAATTGTTAATAAAAATAAATAAATACATAAAATAAATGCCTACTAACAAACTACAAGTAATAGCGGGTGCAGTGCTCGAGGAAAGTTCCAGCTCTGATGAGCTGGATCTATTTTTTGATACGTTTCCTAATGACACTTCCACTAATGACTCTCCCCACAGTTCATTTTCTCAATCTCTGCAACCATTCGTGCACCGTTTCGCTGAACCAGCAGAGGTAAAACTCAACGGAATGGAAATGAAAAGAAAATCAAGGGAGCGGATAAAATGGGAGAGGCAGATTGCTTTGGAAGAAATCGGAATTGAGATAAGAGAGATAAAAGTTAAAAAATCCTATTTTGGAAAAATGATGTGTCTTCATTCCTATGGAGAATAATTTTTAGAAAATAATTCCGCCACCGTGACTCGAACCTGCGACCTCAGGACACTTAGGCGAAGCACATGACCAATACACCACTAGCTCACTGACGCATTGTCTAAATTAAAAGTAGTTAGATAGACTTTTTATTTCAATGCTACACCCCTTTTCACTTGAACTTTGAATCTGACTAATCCCTTGCGTTCATGGAGGAACATGTCGGCCTCGGCAACTTGTCTCCACTTTCGTCTGTCCATCGCAGCCAGTTGATGTCGTTCCCGTGTTAAGTTAACACTTGCGGATTTCCTCTTCCACGAGCGCTTCCAAGCTTAGGCCTCTTAAGCGTCCGACCCGTCTCTTCCCGGATTGTGGTTCCATACCCGAGCATGGACCGTGATGTTCTATCATAAGGTTTCGCAATGTCGTGCCCACACCCATTCCACTTTTCTTCTTACTGCTTCTGCTGGGCGAGCGGGCTCCTCACGCAGCAATCTGCCACAGGTCTTGATTCCCTTACTTTTTCTGGCCATTTTACCCCCTCAAAATTGGTAGTGGAGGATTAGCGTTACCGTGGATCCAGATAAAATGTTTGCCGCTGTTGATCCATCATAGCTTCACTGCACTGCCAAACAATCACTGTTTCCTCATCTTGAAGATCCGCACTACAGCTGTCGCATGGCTAATATGAATTAGAAATTATTTTTTCATTACTTGATTACATTCATGTTAGTTTGTTGCACAGGATGTATGTGGCTAACGAGCCCATCGAGCTGCTGCATCTTTTAACACCCTATAGTATTCCTAGGCGCACCATTGTAACTTCTTTTACAGGTACTTCGACCGCTTACATATTTTCACCTCTTTTGGAAACATATATTGTTCACCACTGAATAATCTGTAAGCGCCTTGACGCTCATTGTTTTAGGAAAAAACTACTGCGACTGTATAATTCCACCGCACATAGCTGCAAATTTCATACGAGGCTTTGTTGGCGTACCATATTAGGAATATATGAGGCGACATAAACTGTTCCCAATTAATTACCATCGTATTCGTGAAGATATAATCGTTACGCTTCGTGCTGTCACCGTAATAATCACCACAGTTTCTCACATAAGCGATTTGCCTAAACTGTTGCAGCAATTTCTTGCCCATTCGTATCTCATGATTCTGAAACTCACTGCATGTATCAGTGCTCTATCACTTTCATTTATAAGCAAGCTTTTGACGCATATTTCGAAAAGAATGTTTACTCTGTTTCAAGTAATTTTTCATATTAACCACTCCTAATGCGTTCCTGATTTCACATTATTCCGGTTTAAGGAATGTAGAATACGATTACGAAAATTGACAAACTTACTCTTTCATCAAATGTGTAGTAAGATTTCTAGTTTACACGAAAAATGTTAATTTGTTTTAATAGTCCACAAGATCATTAATTGTAAAATAAGAATCTTCTCACGAACCACTAGATTTGTTGTATGTATGGTTAGAGTTTGCTCCAAATTGTTGGTTTGTATGTAGTTTGAAGTGTGTAAGCTGTTCATCTCTTTTCGAACTATATCCTCCTATAATTCTAGTGGAACATTCTGAAAAACGCGCGTGGACTGCACCAACTCCGAAAGTGCAGTGGCTGTCGAACGAAACTAGCGTTCAAGTAGAGTGTGGGTGAACCCGGGAGTTGTAACTGTGGAGTGGGTGGGGGGAACATGAACACTCATCAACAACTTGTAAATGGCTGGAACCAAATTTCATCAATAGCGTGAATACTCTTCAAAATACGTGTTCCATCTCTTACCTAGACTAAAAGCGATGTGGAAAAGTAACCCACTCATTTCAAATCAGGAGTTACAAGATCGAGAGTTCTAAAAATTAAGTAAGTGATTGCCTGTGGCATTTGAGGCGACTCGTTGATGCAACAGCTTGAGGTAAACTGTGGTACGCAAGGCCTCAAATGAAATTTGTAGCTCTGCGCTGCGTTTGCTCTTGTCGCCGTACGCCATTTTTTAACCATGAGTTCCAGGCGTTCGAGCGGCTGACTGAATTCGCCGTAACAAGTCGCGGAAATCTGTGGATGTCGAGAAATCTATAGGTACACATCAGAAATCATTAATATTTGTTGACCAATGTACAAGCAATGCGGTTGCTTGATATCTCTGTGTTAAAAAGCTGTGCCGACTAAAAAACATGTTGCTGGACAAAAATGTCCTGCACATCAATAAAACATTATTCCAAAAGGCACTAGGTACTTCACCTTATGATTGTGAGTATGATAAAATGTAGCATGTTCAATTGTGGGGGTTCTAGTGATCCTGCTAATTATAGGTCTTTCACTTTTACTCCGCACGAATGTGCAATCGTGCAGCACTGCTGTTCTATACAGCTAACACCGTGCTAAAAATATTTGCCACCGGTAGTGAGCTGCATGCGAATACACGCTGGAGTCTCACTGACATTGCAATTTTCCTTTCCAATATCTGTCTAGGTGTGGGCAACCTGACAGTATATTAGCCCACGTGCAGTACTCGACTGTGCGGCACTTTTCCTGGATCAGTTTTGTGATTTCATACATACCCATGTGGTTCGCAAACTCCTAAATCGGTTGATCAAGAGTTTTTTTCGGAGGATGATCACAACATCACAGATTTACTAAACATCGCTCCTTAGTTAGTAACCCACTCCTGGTTCGTGAATATTGATGTACTTTACTAATTATGATCTGCCGTCAGGTTTAGTTTTCGTAAATTTCAGTAAGACGTTCTAACTACTATCGAATCAACGTCTGTTATTCAAATTCGTGGCTCTAGTTATTCAAGATTGTCTTTTGAAGTGAACCGAGATATTAATTTTAGGGCTGATAAACCGTGTGGATGGATTGCGCTCTGCCTCCAGCGATCACCACGAGTTATAGCCTTCAACGAGGCTCACTTTCTGACTTCCTACATTTCAAGATCTTCATGAAGAGGATGCTGAATCTGGTTGCTGTCGATTGACTATAATTGGTCGTTTATTTGAAATTGTAGGTCTGTCATTTCCTGTGACGACCAAAAGCCATTGCGAGGTGAAATAGATGGTCGTCGCTTATAAATGAAAACAATTCAGTCATTATATAATTGGAAATAGGTGATGCTAGTTGGGAAGAGAGGAAGCTTTTCAAAAAATGCAAAGGAGTAAAGATGTGTGAATTTTAGTTTTTAATTTTTTGACCTCAACGGCTAACCCTCTTCAGATAAAAGCAGTGCTAGTGAAATGCACGGGGCCATCGGTTGTTTCTTTGACTATTAAACGAATAATATTCCAGACGTTGTACTCGACATATGTTCACCCGCTGTTATAATCTAAAATACCCGTAGCTCACCCACCGTAAAAAGACCAACGTGATTATTGAATGGTGACACTGCTCCTAACTAATAAAATATTTCGAAACGTTGCTTAGCTGCATTTGGACAATAATTTTAACCGGCGAAAACAGCCTGATTCACAAATTAGTTTGGACATATAACAACGTTTACAAACCTCATTGTTACATTACAGATTCGAACATCTTAGAAATTATCCTTCTGGTGTAATATCCGCAATTTGATTGCGGACAGTGGTTTTTGAGATCACGTTGGTTGAGAATATTATCCAAAAACCGTAAATACAACTATTTGGTGACGGGAATAAAAAATCTTCGCAACGAAAATGACAATCTCAATGGAAGAATTGAATTTAATGTGAAGCAACAAAAATTAGAATTCAAACAAACCAGACACAAAAAACCACGGAGTATGCACCATTTTGCGTACGATAATCGAGAGAGCCCACTCAAACTTGTCTAAGATAAAGGAAGTCTACTTGCTCATATCTTGTCACATTCTCCTCCGCTCTTATAGAGACAATTTTCTCTGGTTCTCCAGAAATAGTCTAGGCAAAGGACACGAGGCACGAAATAAAATTTTTGGAAGTTATAGGAAGGTTACTCAGGTAAGGAACGGTGTATCAACACTAAGTGAAACGATTGTACATTGCTGCCGACGACGCTGTCTCACTGTCCGAGTAAGAGTTTGAAGCACTTTTGACTCGTGAGGGACTAACTTCACCACGAGTTTGTAGTGGTGGCTAACAATCTCAGTGCTAACCGTCCATAGAATTCACCTATGATTATTTTATTTTGTGCGACCATCTCCTCCTGGAGGATGAGTCGGCTTCAATGAAGATTCTTGGGAATTTGGGTACAAAGCGGCGTCCCCAGCACCACTCGGCGTTTGTTCGAGCCAGCTTCTGTAGCCTTTTCACAACCAAGTGCAACCTGCAAGGCAGCAGGGAGTTGCCAGAATGAGGTGGTATGCACCAACTAACCGTCTACTAGACAGTGTTCCAGATTTTGTCTCAGGGTATCCCGCAAGGCAGCGGAGGTTTAAATTCAGGGTTTTTCTTACCTTAGATAAAATGCCCTCTCAGGCTAACGAGAGTCCATCTGCCCGAAGCAAACTCGTTTTCAGGCGCCAGTCAGTCGCCCTCGCCCTTCTCCTGTTGATAGCAGCAGTTCCACCGGGCTCGGAGAGCCACTCGTGCAGGCCAGAAGCTAGACTTGGTTGTCAGAGGCTATTTGAGACGCGCACCACATGGCAGCATTTTATAAACAGTGGGAGCTTATCCCCACTGCCAATCCCGGCTTGACAACCTTTGCAACCTATGATTCGTCTTGTGAAGGAACTTATACGGGGTATTCTACCTTTTTCCCTCGTAATAAGTTTCTTACAACAGGACTCCAGCTGATCACTATTCTGAGATACATCCTCAAAAGTAACTGGGCACCAAAATATCGGATTACACGCCTAACTATGAACTCCGCCAACTTTAGAAAGTTCACTAGGTGAAGCCGTAAACTTCAATGTAACACCGTGAAAAATATTAGTTTAGAAATCCACTGTTCCGCTATCTACCGTACTTGACTTAACAAGCGTAAATCCTTATAAGTGCTAAAACGTTTATCACAACCACCATCGTTGCGCATGCGATTATGTAGAATAACAGTAATGATATTATGTAGATAATATCTATTGAATACGTAGAAAAATCGGACACGGTCTTGTCGTTAATTCTGCTTCTCACCAATGCAACGATATATCCCTAACAGATGCATTTTATACTTTCTCTTTGAGTTTCAATGACATTCCTTTTATGTTGCCATCAGAGTACCGAATGTTTTCATCAGATTTAGAAGGTTAAAACTGTTAAAACAAGGGCTATATCAGTAGGTACCCAGCTTTAGTGCATAGACCGTATACGTGAAATCCGGTTCTAATAATTTAATGAACTCCGTAAATATCGTTCACCGGCTTTTAGATATAATTCTATTTCTATGTAACTTATGCTCAGTGCATTGTCACGAACATCGAGCTGTCTATCACTTGGGACTGCATGAATGCTCTAAGGATAAGCTTGTGGCTTTGCATAGGTAATTGTGCAACTTGAATTGCAAGTAATAACAGGTCTCAGCTACAGAAGATTTCACGATTTCATCCGGTGAAGATCAGTAGCAAGCTTTTCCATGCAACAACGCTTGCCAGTTGACTATTGAGCGTAGAGATGATTGTTGGAACAATAAGCGATTTCCTGTCTCCTTAGAATTATGCGGTGGCATACGCAATGTAGGAATGCTGCTTTTTGTTTTGGACCAGAAAACATGGAAAATTTAAACCCATTCAAATAGTAGAAAATGTTGAATTTGGGGATTAAGCATGTGCCCCTTACATGCGAAAGACAAGCTGCCTTAAAAAGCAGCGATTAAAACTTATGAGCATCAGGGTTTAAGAATCTTAATGTAGCCGTAAGGCACGTGAGAATATTTTTGAGGTTAATTTCTCACCGTCATCACCATTAGATTCAGCAGAACCATCGATGGAGTTTTATCTACCGTTTGCATCACTCTGTATTATTCACTTCGATTTGTTTTGATACGTAAAATGAGCTTCGGCTTAGAAAACTCATATATGATTTCATGAATAATTGCTCACACGCCATCAGTTTAACGTCGTTTCAATTAATTTTATGAATTTCAGATGACGGCCTTTAGTCACATTTATTTTATATCCACCCGAAACGTGTTATAATGCCCCGATGCTGTGACATTCCAGAACCCGAAGTAATTCACGATTAATATTAGATTTGTTTCTTATTCAAGCGCGTATCATTGATTTTGGAGAACTGCGATGACAATTTCCCCAAAAGCATTTCCGCGCTTTTGCAATCCATCAAGACAGTATGTGCCTTCTGTTGTTTTACCATCCGAAGGTTTTACAACAAGAACTTTTTCTATGGAAAGATTTCCCGGTGCTCTTACCCGAGAGCATATTATCCATCACAGTAATGATTATTATTCCCAAAAAATCTTTATTTCGACCTAGCATTCTCTGAATACCGTGTTTTCATTCTCTCTGGTATACGATCAGTTTGGTCCGATTCAAAAACACAGCAATGGAACGGCAAAACCGCTTGATCGTTATCAACTGAACAGTTTGCGACGAACCGCGCAGTTCTCTGTTCCAAGTTCTACTGTTCTCGGTATTACACCGCAATGCCTTGATTTACTCTCTTTCAGGCGAATCACACACATGGAAAATGAATCCCTTGTTTATCAAGGGAGTGGATAATATACATGCATCACTGAAAACGGTACACTTACTGTTCGACCCGCTAATTTTGAGCTAGGATCTATATAAGGCGTTCGCGGTTTTCGTGATTCACGCTATTGAACGAATTAACGGGGACATATTCAGTCTTCGCAATGGTTTTGCTGCATTTTTTTACGATTTTCTCAAAATGGCGATCGGTATGTTGGAAATTCGGCTCAAAACAATTGCCATTGTTGATAAAGTCCATTTGATGTGATATCTTTCGCATCTTACGTTCTTTTATTCAACGAATCCTATCAACATCATTACACCGGTGTCGAGTATCGAGTGCTTAACTGCCATACAACTATGTCACGTTAACATTTTTAAAAAGCTGAGATGTCTTGGGCCTAAAAATCTGCTGAACTTGTAGAAGCTTAGGCACAAACACACGAGGATAAAGTACCCGTGCCTGGATTCAAACATGGTATGGTATGATGGTATGAAAGCACAAGCATGATCCAGGCAAAGTGTTGTACAGTCAGAGACTGCACGTGGACTAAGATACTGTCAGGTTGCTCAGGCCTAGGCAGATATGAGAAATAGAGAATACAGATAGTATTGAGACTCCACCCTGTTTCAGCATGCAGCTCACTACTGTTGGCCAATCAATTTAGCACGATGTTAGCCGCACAGCACATAAATGCTGCACGATTGCACATCCGTGCAGGTGAATCTAACCTGCGTTCAATCAAGTGTTTGTACAAGTAAAGCGACATCGGCATGACAGTATTCTTGCGTCTTTTATTGTCACGCATCATAAGCTTTCCTCGCCACTTCACTTGAAAACATACAAGATTAACCCAGTACTTCATAATTATGTCTGCAACATGACCGCCACTAAACAGGATTTTGAGCCATATCACCAAGGGCAAGAAGCCACTGTGAATTTTGATCTCTCAAACCCCTACGTTTGCAGTCAACAACGTGTTGCACTGGTTACCACAGGAAGTATCTTAGCCCACGTGCAGTCTCTAACTGTGCGGCACTTTGTCTGGATCAGGCTTGTGCTTCCATACCATACCTCAGGAAGTCAGCTGCATGCGAGCACATGATGAAGTCTTACTGCCGTTATTATTCTAGGCCTTGGCAACCTGACAGTATCTTACCTGACGTTCAGTCTATGGCTGTGCGACACTGCCTGGATACATTTTTATGATTTATTATTTTGTTCGACTCATACCGCCCAGCGGTGCACAGCGATTTGCTGGGTTTTTATGTTTACTTGCAACAAAATGCAGTCTTCTAGGGTACTGTGTTTAGTATGTAGATGTCTCTGATGCCAACTAATCTCACTTACCGTATTTGCCGGTGTATAAGTCGACTCGTTGTATAAGTCGACCCCCTAAAATTCGACGGAAATTTTCGATTTTATGATATATCCTTTGTATAAGTCGAGCTCAATTGTTTCATTATCTTAAACTTTAAAATTCAACCAGAAATATGCGAAATTTATTGACTAAATGTGTTCAAATTCGCGAGTTTGTAGCGAGCGATCTATACGCAATTTTTAATACTATTAACTTTTTAACTCTGTGATATTACGCGCCGAGAGAGACTAACAACAATGAACACTCTTAGAAAGCGGTTTATTTTTTTGCTAAGAAACAATACCGTAAATTAGAATTATAAAGTGCTTACATAGAGTTCAAAATCCGTCTTCATCGTCACCATCTTCATCGTCGTCACCGTCTCCATCTTCACCGTATCCAAGATGCTCGTTCCATTCATTTTCGTTTAGTCTGTCGTCATAAAGGGCATCTTCTTGGTCTTCTCTATCCTCAGTTTCCTCCTGCTCTTCCCAGATAAGGTCGTCTTCGGTCCCATCGAGAGCGTTGGAAATGCAGCATTTCTTGAAGGAGCGTTCCACAGTAGACAGCGAAATATCATCCCACGATTGTTTAATCCATTCTGTTATTATTTCTGACGATGGTGCTTTCATGGCTCCCCCTTTAGTAAACTGCTTCTCGCCTTCTATCATCCAATGACTCCAATTTCCTCGTAATCTGTCTTTGAACGGCTTGTTCAAAGAAACATCAAGTGGCAGCAAAACACTTGTTAGTCCACCAGGAATAACGGCGACATCAGTGTTGTTGCATTTAAGTTTTCTTTTGACGGAGTCCATTAGATGGGGTTTGAAAGAATCCCATCCGAGAAGACTTTTCTTCTTTAGCATTCCTCCAGGTCGAGAGTTCCATACTTTTTCTATCCAGATCTTGATTCCCACCTCATCCATCCATCCTTTTGGATGATTGTGAATTACTACACCAGAAGAGAACTGTCCTTTCGGTAGAGTTTTTTCTCTTAAAAACGACCATCGGCTTCAGCTTTGTACCGTCAGCTAAGCAGGAAAGAACAACAGTGAATCTAGACTTTTCGTGGCCTGTTGTTCTCACAAGAACAGTTTTTTCACCTTTGGCAGATACAGTTTTCGATGTAGGCATATCAAACCATACCGGTGTTTCGTCCATATTTCCAATTTGCGATAAGTCATATTGTTCTTTTTTTTTCTCATTTTGATTACGACGGATTGAAAGAGAGTTATCTTTTCCTCTAAATCTTCAGGCAGTTTCTGACCAAGTTTAGTTCTTTGTCGTAGCACAAGGTCATTTCTCTTTAAAAATCGTGAACACCAACTTATATTTCCTTTGAAATCGGTAATCTTGCTTTGTTTGGCACAAGCCAAACCTCGCAGACGAATTATATTTCTTGTGACGACGAATCCACACTTTCGTTGCTCCTCGACCCAGCATGCAAGTTTTTGTTCAAGTGCTGGCCACTGGCAGCTTTTTCCTCTATTAGCACATTTTTTTCTTGGCATCACTGCTAGCTGTGTAGTATTGCGCTTCCAATCTCTTACGAGTTTCTCATTTACGCCAAACTTTCTTGAGGCAGCAAAGTTGTTAGTTTCTTCGGCAAAGTTTACAACTTGCTGTTTGAACTTCGCAGAGTATTTCATTCGTTTAGACATGGGTAAGTATAATGATTGAATGTTTACGTAGTTATCTGTTGGAATTTGATGACTGCGCTTGTCTGTCTGTGGAAAATATTTGAAATTGTTGCTGAGGCTGCGTGTCAATGCGACGAGCATTTTATAGTGATTCAGATTGTCGCTGTTTGATGAGCTTGACGGACGCACAATGAGATGCATGAGAAACGGCCTTGGCTACCGAGCCATCGGGATGTGAGAAGTTGTTGGCCTGAGCCGAAACGCTATTACTGACTTTCTTGTAGTGACAAGGGCGTTTGTCGGCCTCTGGGTGAGAAAATTACGGAAGTATGGATGTCTGGATCGACTTCCATGTACGATAACGCATAATGTGTCCTTCTAATTACTTTTTGTGAAGGGATGAATAAGAAGTTGAATTTCATGACTCGGTGTATAAGTCGAGGTCGATTTTTTTAGGTCGATTTTTGATCGAAAAAGGTCGACTTATACACCGGCAAATACGGTAATTACTTTTAATTACTAAATACCCTGACGATGCTACTGTTTTCAAGCAAGTTGTAGCTATTTACCACATGCCCGTAAATGCAGTGGTTCTTTTTACACAATCAATTTCAATGGGTGAAAAGAGGTTTAATCTAGACTCCCTAAGGATCTATAAGTAACTCTAACATACTCGGCGTACATCCGCCTGCCTGTATAGTTTTCTTTTATTTACCATCTACATTTCTTTCCTTTTGTGTATTTGTTCATCTGAACACTGCAATACTAGCAACTTCTGAATTTATTCTCACCGAAAACGAATCCATGGTTCCTGGCGGAAGACCCTCAAGCGTTTAACAGCCCCACTAGCCATCGTGGGAACATCGCGCTTACCCGGGTGGGGTCCGAAGGACCGTGAAGATATGTGGCTTGTGTTCCCGTTTATCAATGACCCTCCCCCTCCCTTTTTCCAAAAAAGACAGAAAAAGATCAAAAGCGGCACGTGTAAACAGACAGACAAAAAATCCCCTTCTTTTTTCTTTTTTCTTTCAGCACGTACCTTCTTCATGGTATACCGTATTTGCCGGTGTATAAGTCGACCTTTTTCGATCAAAAATCGACCTAAAAAAATCGACCTCGACTTATACACCGAGTCATGAAAATCAACTTCTTATTTATCCCTTCAAATATGATGGTAATTACTACACTCTTCACAAAAAGTAATTAGAAGGACACATTATGCGTTATCGTACATGGAAGTCGATCCAGACATCCATACTTCCGGAATTTTCTCACCCAGAGGCCGACAAACGCCCTTGTCACTGTAAGAAAGTCAGTAATAGCGTTTCGGCTCAGGCCAGCAACTTCTCACATCCCGATGGCTCGGTAGCCAAGGCCGTTTCTCATGCATCTCATTGTGCGTGGGTGTGCGTCCGTCAAGCTCATCAAACAGCGACAATCTGAATCACTATAAAACGCTCGTCGCATTGACACGCAGCCTCAGCAAACATTTCAAATATTTTCCACAGACAGACAAGCGCAGCCATCAAATTCCAACAGATAACTACGTAACCATTCAATCATTATAATTACCCGTGTCTAAACGAATGAAATACTCTGCGAAGTTCAAACAGCAAGTTGTAAACTTTGCCGAAGAAACTAACAACTGTGCTGCCTCAAGAAAGTTTGGCGTAAATGAGAAACTCGTAAGAGATTGGAAGCGCAATACTACACAGCTAGCAGTGATGCCAAGAAAAAATGTGCTAATAGAGGAAAAAGCTGCCAGTGGCCAGCACTTGAACAAGAACTTGCATGCTGGGTCGAGGAGCAACGAAAGTGTGGATTCGTCGTCACAAGAAATATAATTCGTCTGCGAGGTTTGGCTTGTGCCAAACTAAGCAAGATTACCGATTTCAAAGGAACTATAAGTTGGTGTTCACGATTTTTAAAAAGAAATGACCTTGTGCTACGACAAAGAACTAAACTTGGTCAGAAACTGCCTGAAGATTTAGAGAAAAAGATAACTCTCTTTCAATCCGTCGTAATCAAAATGAGAAAAAAAGAACAATATGACTTATCGCAAATTGGAAATATGGACGAAACACCGGTATGGTTGGATATGCCTACATCGAAAACTGTATCTGCCAAAGGTGAAAAAACTGTTCTCGTGAGAACAACAGGCCACGGAAAGTCTAGATTCACTGTTGTTCTTTCCTGCTTAGCTGACGGTACAAAGCTGAAGCCGATGGTCGTTTTTAAGAGAAAAACTCTACCGAAAGGACAGTTCTCTTCTGGTGTAGTAATTCACAATCATCCAAAAGGATGGATGGATGAGGTGGGAATCAAGATCTGGATAGAAAACGTATGGAACTCTCGACCTGGAGGAATGCTAAAGAAGAAAAGTCTTCTCGTATGGGATTCTTTCAAACCCCATCTAATGGACTCCGTCAAAAGAAAACTTAAATGCAACAACACTGATGTCGCCGTTATTCCTGGTGGACTAACAAGTGTTTTGCAGCCACTTGATGTTTATTTGAACAAGCCGTTCAAAGACAGATTACGAGGAAATTGGAGTAATTGGATGATAGAAGGCGAGAAGCAGTTTACTAAAGGGGGAGCCATGAAAGCACCATCGTCAGAAATAATAACAGAATGGATTAAACAAACGTGGGATGATATTTCGCTGTCTACTGTGGAACGCTCCTTTAAGAAATGCTGCATTTCCAACGCTCTCGATGGGACCGAAGACGACCTTATCTGGGAAGAGCAGGAGGAAACTGAGGATAGAGAAGACCAAAAAGATGCCCTTTATGACGACAGACTAAACGAAAATGAATGGAACGAGCATCTTGGATACGGTGAAGATGGAGACGGTGACGACGATGAAGATGGTGACGATGAAGACGGATTTTGAACTCTATGTAAGCACTTTATAATTCTAATTTACGGTATTGTTTCTTAGCAAAAAATAAACCGCTTTCTAAGAGTGTTCATTGTTGTTAGTCTCTCTCAGCGCATAATGTCACAGAGTTAAAAAGTTAATAGTATTAAAAATGGCGTATAGATCGCTCGCTACAAACTCGCGAATTTGAACACATTTAGTCAATAAATTTCGCATATTTCTGGTTGAATTTTAAAGTTTAAGATGATGAAACAATTGAGCTCGACTTATACAAAGGATATATCATAAAATCGAAAATTTCCGTCGAATTTTAGGGGGTCGACTTATACAACGAGTCGACTTATACCCCGGCAAATACGGTAATAGAGATATATATATAGACTATATATATATATATATATATATAATATATTATATAGATATATATTTTATTATAGCTATTGGGCCGCCGAGATCAAGGAGATACCCAAGTGAACGTATTTTAAAGCGATCAGTAATGGGTGAAAAATATGACTGGGGGGTAACTGATGTGTAAATTTGTATTTACTTGTTGACCAGCGGCGGCAAACAGTTGGTCTAAATTTTAATGGCTTTATGCAGTTGTAAGACCAATATAACAAGAGCTAATCAGCTTTCGAGTAGCCCCTACTCCATGAAGTAATAAACCATATAGGTAAACCAATTCTCTACGTCTGAAATTTGAAAAGACAATTGGATGAGCTTCACGAATGGACATATAACAAATCAGATAACAGATGGAATCATGTATCGGAATACGGCGGATTTTACCTTATTGTAAAGATTTGTATCGATTTAGTACAGGGTGATTTGGCTGCAAACGTGATAAATGTTCCAAGTGCATTCCATGCAGGTCGATGAAAAATTAACAGAATCCGAGTAAAATTATCCGCAGCTGTGTTTGACAAGACGGAAAGGTATGAAATGTTGCTCGTAAACTGGAAATTATAATCTGACTGACGGATCTCAGAGGGTTAATATCTATTTGATGTCACCGTAAACGAAAAAGTCAACGGTCTGTGGTCGGTGTTAACCGTAAAGTTACAACCTTCAAGAAGATGCCTGAAATGACAGATGGAATGGTTTACGGCACGCAGCTCTCCACCAAATGTAATATATCTTGTTTAAGCCGGTTGCAGTTGACGTGAAAAGAAGGCTAGAGGTCGGGTGAGGTTCTCATACTCTTGTTGTAATACTGAGCTCACCCCTTGGTTTGGTGAATCGGTAAAGAATGATAGGCGGGCATCTGCCTTAGTTGACATATAATTCAGAGTGGTTCCTTTATTGAGGGCATTATTTAGTGAGGCAAATCTTTGTTTGCTTTTGCTTTTAATAAAGAATGTCGTTCGTTGCAGCGAAGTATATCTGTGTGTGGTTGAGCTAACTTCATGCAATCAGGTAAAAAGTGCATGAAGTAATTGGGGAATCGACGCAACTGAAGGATTGAACTCGGACAATGTTGGTCGAGGAAAGCAGAGACATTCTGCATTATAGGTCAATCCCGATAAAATCAAAACCTTGACCAGGAGAATAGAGTTTATCTACATGAAAGAGGCATTTATCGGGGTTCACGACAACTCCATAACAAGATGAACATAGGAAAACATATGAAGATTTTCAACGTGCTCTGACGATGTTCTGCAAACGATAAGTACGTCATTTATATAAACGTGCACGCAGGATAACAAATGATTACTTGGTCCAAGTTGTTACTAGTGTCCTGACTTGCTACAAGTCAGCACTGGCGATTGCTTGTGTTTACGTCACGCCATGTGCAACCCTGCGAGAAATTAGTCAACTGCTTGAGATGCTTGACGGGTTGTTTAAATCAGCCCCAAGCGTACTCATTCTAGGTGATTTTAATCTCCCAGATATAGACTGGTCAGTTCCCTCAGGGGTACTCACTGAGCAATCCGCATCTTTTCTCAATTGGATTCACTATACTGGATTACATCAGCACGTGAACAAACCCACTAGGTTCCGCGATGGATGCACTCTATCCACTCTTGACTTGATGCTGTCGTCTCATCTTAAAGCTGTCAAGAATGTCAAGTTACTACCTCCTCTTGGCAAAAGCGACCACGTAATGTTAGGCTTCGAAGCGCTGTTGCGTTTTCACAAACCTCTTGCTCGCCCTAGACGTAATTTTAGGCATACTTTTGCAGTCATCAAAATCTAACCTTCTGTTATCGAGTGATTCTAGTGTAACTGAAAACTGAGACAGAATTTTCGAATTTCTTAACGGGCTACAAGACCTGCATGCTCCACTGGAATGAGTGAATAAGCACCAGCGGCCACCCTGGTGGTCTCCCAGCTTTCGTCGTTCTATTCGTAAACGTGATCGCTTATGGAGGCAATATAGGCTATCGCTCACCTCTGGTTCGTGGGTCCGTTACAGAACCGCCCGAAACGCTTGTGTCAAAATGCAGCGTGTGCTTAAACAGAAGTTTGAGTTATCCTTAACCAGGGATGCTAAATCCAACCCGAAAAGGTTTTACAGTTACGCGCAATCTAAAGGAAAAACTAGGGTAAACATCGGTGACTTAAAACTGGAGGATGGACAAGTAGCTAAAAGTGACCTAGCTAAGGCGACAGCATTTCTCAAAGTTTTTCAGTAGCGTTCAGCGAAGGGATAATTCTTTACTCACACCGCCTGAGTTGCTCAACTTTCCATCTGGTGTCCCTGCACTAGATGAGTTGTCCTTTAATGAGGCGGAGGTGTATGGAGCTCTTATTCATGTTCGTGCTAACAAGGCTGAGGGTCCGGATCACATCAACTCAATTATGTTGAGAAATCTCGCCCCAGTGCTTGCAAAACCACTATGTGAGCTCTTCAATTCATGTTTGCACTCGGCAATGGTTCCTCGTGAGTGGAAAGAAGCCATAGTAGTACCAATACACAAAGGTGGTTGCAGGTCAATTCTTGGTAACTATAGACCAGTCAGCCTGACCAGCATCGTCTCGAAAGTATTGGAAAGACTTATACGCGAAAAA
Source organism: Atriophallophorus winterbourni (assembly GCA_013407085.1). NCBI lineage: Eukaryota > Metazoa > Platyhelminthes > Trematoda > Plagiorchiida > Microphallidae > Atriophallophorus > Atriophallophorus winterbourni. The sequence continues at coordinate 32,590 of JACCGJ010013537.1, forward strand.
ATCTGCCAGCATCTCTGCCAGCATTCTCTACTTAGTGTAGCTCAACATGGATTCCTGAAAGGGAGGTCTTGTCTGACTAACCTCTTGAGTTTCCTCAATATTGCTACGAAAATGTTGGATGAAGGGAAGCCGGTCGAAGCGCTCTACCTGGATTTTAGCAAGGCTTTCGATTCCGTCAGCCACAGATTTTTAGAAACTAAGCTGGCTGCAAAAGGCATACGGGGTAGTTTACTTGCTTGGATAAAATCATTCCTGACAGGTAGGACCTTTAGAGTGCGAGTAGAATCTACGTTGTCGACCCAAACGGAGGTGATAAGTGGGGTGCCTCAGGGGTCTGTGCTAGGTCCGCTGCTCTTTCTAATTTTTATCGAGGACTTGTCGCCTATTTTGGAGTGCCCGTGCTTCATTTTTGCGGATGACGTGAAGTTCATTGGTTCAACGAATGAAGATACTCTGTTGCACGACCTCGAGCGGGTCATTGACTGGTCCATACTTTGGGACCTCCCACTGAACCTCAATAAGTGCCAACTCTTGTCTGCTCTGGTCGACAAGATCACAGTCCAGGTGTCAGGTACTCCTATTAACGTTGATGTCACACAGCGGGTTAAGGACTTGGGTGTTCTAGTTAGAGCTGACTTCAAATGGGAGGACCAAATCGCTGTTGCAGCGCAACGTGCACGCAATGTGCTCTTCCGGTTGAGGTAGGTGCTTTTCAGCAGAAGTCCCGACGTGTTTCTGCCACTTTACAGGGCGTTAGTCAGGCCGCATTTGGAATATTGTGTCCAGGCGTGGTGTCCTCACTACCAGAAGGATATCATTCGAATTGAAAGCGTCCAGCGACTAGCAACACGCATGATTGAGGGTCAGCGTGGGAAAAGTTATGCTGATCGCCTTTGGGCTCTGGGTCTTTTCTCTCTTGAGCGTCGTCTTTTGAATGGTGATTTGATCGAAACCTTTAAGATCCTAAAGGGCTTGAGCGGCGTTAATCCAGATGACATCTTTACCTTAAGTCCTATGCTGGGCACTCGCGGACACGCACTGAAGCTTGCTAAGGAACGATGTCGCCTAGATTCTAGGAAAAACGTTTTCAGCTTCAGGGTGGTCAACTTCCGGAACAAGCTCCCTGAAGAACTTATCTCCTGTAGTTCCGTCTCAACTTTCAAGCAGGGTTTAGACCGTGACTGGGGAAAGGTATTCTCTGATTACATCCCATGATTACCACGCTTATGTTGTCCTCCATTTTGCTCGCTATTCACTGTAGCAATTTAAGAGCATTTTTTATTCTTGATTCTCCGTGCTGGTGAGGAGAAACTGCCTTTTCTTTTCTCCAGCATCGATTATTGCGCGTTGCTGTCCTACTAGTATCCTACTACTACAGCGCCTGGCACCGCGATCATCAGAGATTGCAAACAGAGAAGAAAGAAAATTACCTTTTGGCAGTGCATCGATTATAGCGCCGTGCTCCTCTAACTACATTCTCCTAGTCCTACGACCATCAGAGGTTCCACACGGAGAAAAAGGATTGACCCTGTAGCAACCTGTAATTTCACTTTCTTCCCAATTGTATTTTCGTTTCCCTCGATGCTTGCTGTAATCAACAATTTGTACATACTTATCTTTGTATCATTTTCATCCAGTAACTTAGAAATTATCGTTTTGTTCCGATAATCGATATTGCCATATCGTTCTATCAATTTCTTCTTGTCCGATTCACTCATAGACTATTGATCTCCCGTTTCGTTAAATGAGTTGTCGTTACTCATCCTTTTTACCGCATTCTGTAAATAATAGTTAATTAACTATGTATACTTTCGTCCGTGCGCATTCGTCTTCTGCTCTGTTCGCTGGTGCTGTATTGCTGCGAGTTTGTGAATCACGACGTTTAACGGCAAAATTGACGTGTCGCCACATTTTTCAGCTTCGCCAATTCTAATTGCTGATCAACGCGATACACCGAAGTTCGGAGCTGGAATATTTTTGTGTGTGGATATTTGCATTGGACATTGAATTTCCACTCTCCGTGATTTCGTTACTTTGTCCATTCTTACTGTAACATTTTCCTGTTATATTTTTGCACTTATCCACTACATAATTGGTGAGCCCGAGCACTACATAATTGGTGAGCCCGCATTCCATTTTTCGCTCAGAACTCCCGTTATTTTCTCAATTTTGCTATAATGTCGTCTGAACTTAACGAATCGCAAATGAACGCCAGCATTTGACCCTGCAAACCCGCATGTCTGGTTCATCCAAATTGAGGGTATGTTTCGTTTCAGACGGATCACGAAACAAGAAGTCATGTTTTCTTTCGTACAATCACAATTACCGTCCTACTTCGCGAAAGAAGTATTAGACGTTCTTGACCCCATGCCCTCCATTTCGCCTTACGACACACTGAAGGCTGCTGTACTCAAGCGTACTATGGCCTTTGACGAAGCCAGGCTGAAACAACTGCTGGCTGGTGTAGAACTAGGCGACAGAACCCCTTCACAGCTGTTACGTCACATGCGTTCCCTGGTGGGCCTCACAAAGTTAGACGAATCCGTCCAGCAGCAACTTTGGCTGAACTGCCTGCCACACAGTACCACCGCCATCCTTGCTGTGTCGGTCAACAAAGTCTGCTCGACACATTGGCCGAACTAGCAGATAACATTCACGAACACATCGACAGAACCAGCGTTAATCAAGTATCAGAAGGTGGTAACCTCTCAAAGCTTGAAGCCACCGTGGCCATGCTAACTAAGGAGCTTGCATCCTTACAGCTTATCATTCCCAACATGAAACGACCCAAAACGTCCAGAGCTAGACCTTGGAGTCCATCTGGAAATAGAAGCCACTCTCGCCCTCGCGATACCAACTGGTTCTGTTATTATCACCGTCGTTTCGGGAACGCCGCGCGCAATTGTCGCCCCGGGTGTAAACATCCTAACGCTGACAGCCACCGTGTTGAAAAACCACGTAGCAAGTCAGTTATGACGACGACTGTTCCTGGCAAACCCACTAGTCGCCACTTATACGTCTACGACTCATCTTCTAAGCTCAATTTTCTCGTAGACACCGGTGCCGAGGTAAGCGTTATACCGCGCAGTTACGAAAAACGCGACCTCCGTCCTTCAGGCATCACATTGCAGGCGGCTAACAATTCGAAGATCTCGACTTACGGTGAAAATTTTTTAAAACTCGATCTCGGACTCAGACGTGAATTCCCTTTCGTCTTCTTGATAGCCGATGTTCAGAAGCCTATCATCGGTATCGACTTTCTGACGAAATACGGTCTCGTAGTCGATCTCCAGCACCGACGGCTACACGACAATACAACGTCACTGAACGTGTCCGGTAAGCTATGTTCAATCACCTCACCTGGTCTTCGAATTTTCGTCCAGAACAATGCCACTTACAGCGATTTCCCGACCCTAACACGCCCAGCACAAAACACGGAGCAAAACACCCACGATGTTCATCATCACATCGTCACTAAAGGGCCTCGAAATGTTGCTAAAGCTCGCAGGCTACCGCCTAAAAAGCTGAAAGCAGAAAAACGCGAATTTGGCTCCACACTGACACAGACTGGCAAAATGGTACTTGACAATCGCACTACCGGCGAAGCTGAACCAGCACCTTACCGCTCAATACCAAAGCAACACTTTCAGTTACGCAACGGTAATAAAGACAAAGCTAGCATCGATCGCTTCAAACCCGCTTACGTTGAACGAAAGTCATCACAAGAAGCTACCACTTCAACTCCACCCACACAGCCTATGACGACCAGTGACGTTACATCCAATCGACCCTCACCCATCCTGTCTACTCCTTCATCTCGTCAAACACGTACCGGCCGCAGAGTGAGGTTCTCGGCAAGACTGGTTGCATACATGCCCTAAACGGTGTATCGAGCGTTCATCCGTCGACTCACGCTCTAGGGGGGAGTTCTGTAGCAACCTGAAATTTCACTTTCTTCCCAATTGTATTTTCGTTTCCCTCGATGCTTGCTGTAATCAACAATTTTTACATACTTATCTTTGTATCATTTTCATCCAGTAACTTAGAAATTATCGTTTTGTTCCGATAATCGATATTGCCATATCGATCTATCGATTTCTTCTTGTCCGATTCACTCATAGACTATTGATCTACCGTTTCGTTAAATGAGTTGTCGTTACTCATCTTTTTTATCCCATTCTGTAAATAATAATTAATTAACAATATATACTTTCGTCCGTGCGCGTTCGTCTTCTGCTTTGTTTGCTGGTGCTGTATTGCTGCGTGTTTGTGAATCACGACGGTTATCGGCAAAATTGATGTGTCGCCACACTTTTCAGCTTCGCTAATTACTATTGCCGATCAACGCGACACACCGGAGTTCCGAACTGGAATATTTTTGTGTGTGGATATTTGCATTGGACATTCAATTTCCACTCTCCGTGAGTTCGTTTCTTTGTCCATTTTTACTGTAACATATTCCTGTTATATTTTTTTGCACATATCCACTACAACCGTTTGGCAGTGGTGGGCGCTTCTCCGCAGCTTTTTACCGAAAGAAATTCTGGACGCTCGATTGGCTTGTCAGCCACTTACTTTCCTGTGCTTACTGAACTGAACTGAACTGAACTGAACCTTCTAAAATTTGCGCGGCATAGCAAAGGTCAAATGGCGTGGGTACAAATTCAAATAAACCAAATCGTGTTGTGACTGCTGTTTCGGGGATGTCCTCTTTCACAAAGGGAATTTGATGTTGAGCACGTACTAAATCAAGAATTGATAACTCAGGTTTTCCATATAGCGATGTTGTGAAATCGTTGATATATGGGAAAGGCTAACAATTTGTTAAGGTGGCTAACGGCATTGTATTTTCTTCGAAAAATGTGTTTTGATTTTTTTCAGAAAATGATACTTTAATTTCTATTTTATCCGGTACCACAAATTATTTTGTCTAAAAATACTTATTTGTAATAAAATAAAGGAGTTTTTGAAAGACTGGTTTGAATTTTTTTCCTAAGTCGCCAGACTTTCAACCCATGGTTACGGGCAGTTCCGCGAAGAAACGCCTGCTATACTGTATATCGATTAAAAAGTCAAGAAACAATCTTGAACGTAACCTATTTCCCACCTGTAAACGTTCATTCACAAAGGCGCAAAGATGGAGAGCATTTTTCATGCGGAAACGCGTTCTCATGCGACCCGGATACCCCGTCAATGCACAACCAGACCTGGCAACCCTATAAAAAGTCCCTTTCCTTAGGATCGAAACGGGCTGCGGATACCCATTTACAAGAAGCTGCAGCTGTTGT
>JACCGJ010013538.1:0-21495 GCA_013407085.1 Atriophallophorus winterbourni
ATTAATGAACTTTCCGACTAGTTATTTGATAATAGACCGTCGACTATTATAGGAGATGGAATAACTTTACAAGGTAAACTGAACATATACACCCATTCTTACCCGCTAGTGTACCCATTTTTGCTGAAATGATATAAATGATTTCATTTGATTCGTTTTCTATGGAACAACTCACTCTCAAACGTTTATAATCGAATAGACCGCATGAATTTATTATTGAATTAGATTCTGTTATCGACGTGTGGTTCATCATATATATTCCCGTTAATCTATACTTGCTTTTGATCAATTTGCTTAACTACCAATATAATTCCTATTACATGGTATGTCAAATGTATATTAAAATATACCACAACAAATACCTGTTTATTCCACTTCCAATCTGGACCGCGGACTACACGGCATCCGATTCCAGATGCATAAGTTTCAGGATCACAAATTCCCATCATGTAAATACGTTCAATTGTGGCGCGCTTTAATGACCAGAAAAGTTCAATCATTCAGCATTTTCAAACACAATTACTTGTACTTTAGTTTCGTTAAACCCATAAGATTTCTATCATTGTATATTCTTTTATATTGTTGAGCCCCGAACATTTCTTCTTTTGAAATTTTGGTTCGTACCATATACTCCTATTATTTATTTTGCTGCCGTAACTGGCATTGTTGGAGATATATTATATCAATTTTACAACTCCAGGGTGAATTAGAATTCCATTAATAGTGTTTCAACAACATTGAATAAATAATGAATAATTTATTTTTGGATATCAAAGGCATGCTATGCATGATCGGTAATTTCGCAAATATTCGTACAATCGAAGAAAAAATATACAGTTGTGACTATATTTTCAAGGTTTAATAGGCAGCGGAAAATCATGTTCGTAAATAATCATGAAGGTAAACAAAGTTTACTCAATGCTTTCAGGAAATCAATGAATGATCTGTTATTGAGCAAGAGAAATACTGACATTGCAAAAAAATCAAAGAATTATTCAGCGAGCACTCAACATCTTAGGAAAGAATTCATCGAAGAAGTTGGCTGTTTCTGAGTTGTTGGTTATTTAGGCGTTTCGCTCGGATTGTTAGAAATACATCAGTATTTTCTAAATATGAGCAGTTCCTTTTCCGGGAGAGGTAAGGAATTTATTACGTCAGGTTAAGGTATTCTGCGTGTACGTTTATTTTAGTTGGTGGTAGAGAATTCATGTTCGAAATAAAATATTCGAAACCAAATAAAAGTTCTTCTGAAAGTTGTGAAACTTAATTTACTATTATAACCCACGCATGACGTCGTCGGGTAGCACATTCATTTCATAATTCCGAGTATTTCTGTATAGAAAAATACCTACATTCTCGTGTGTGGTTTTTTATAGTAATATTACATTATTTAAATTATCCAACTTCATTCTTGAAAATCCAATGCATGTTAATCATGATCAAAAAACTTCATTCTTGGAAATCCAATACATGGTAATCATGATCAAAAATTCCCAAAGTTTTGTACAATCAGATTGTAGTATGTACTTTTACAAAAAACATTTTGAAGGTCATTCCTGCAGCATTTCAAGGTCATTCCTGCAGGGATTTTGACTTTTAATAAATATAAAGGTAACAGTATTTACAAGTTGTTTTCAGATAATCTGTACGTGATCTAGATGTTATATTTTTCTTCTTTAAAAGTGTATATTTGTTGGTATATCGCATGTCTAAAGACTGATTGATATCTTGAGAAAAAAGAAATCAATGAGAATTGATACATTGATGTTCAACATGTCCATAAGTTAGGTTTGGTTGTGGTAGTATAAATGGTTTAGATTTGACTATTTCCTTGTGACTTAGGACCAGATTATTTATACGGACATTTTGAGTAAGTCGATCACAATTATAAGTGTCGTTACTTGATTTGTTCAATGATGATTTCGTGCAAGATAGAACTTGCGTGACAATTGATTTTAATACAAATTGTTTTATCAAGACATCTTTCGAAATTAGTGTGCTAATAGATTAGAAAAGCAGTACAAACGGTCAATATGCATCAGATCGGGAAATTGATTCGTCAGATGCAGTCAAGAGATCATCTTGGTAGTAGATTTATATGCAGCACTTGATGACCACAGTATTAGTGTTTACTTATCTAGAAGTCAAGAACGGCTGCGATAAAGCAGCTAGGTATGTTCGAAACATAAATGTAGATTAAATTTTTCTTTCTTCTTTTCGTGTTCGATGGAGATGGTCTAGCCGTTTTAGGCCATTGAAGAACTACTTCCACCGTTGAAAGCAAGGAAAGAACGTAGACCATGGATTTTGGCGTGTTGAATTTTAACCTAAATTGGTTGTGATCCTTGTTATATTGTAGTTTTCTGATGTGATATAGAAAAATGTGCCTCCTATAACGTTTGAAACCTACGAAGTATATGTTAGTTACCCAAATACGTCTGAGGACTTCTTGAGAATCAAGATGATGTTCACATTTTTATAGTTATATTCAATTGTATGTCGCGTCATTTCTTATTACTGAACTTCTAAATGACTTTATCTTGATTTCTTTTATACTTTTTCCCTTCTAACTGAGAAGCACACAAACGTTGGCTTCATGTTTCTATACCTTACTTGACCCGAAATCAATATTCACTTAATCACGCAAGCAGTTTGGTACCATTCGCGCACTATCATGGCCATAAATGTTTCTCAGTACGCTCTTTTTCACCCAGAAAACTGAAAACTTACAGCCTATTGATCCGTTTTATTTCGAATCGGTTAATCTCAGTCTCTTGATTGGGTAGTGCACCTTTTTGTTGCAGTTAAATCACATTTTCTCTGCACAATCTATCAACTCTATTTCAAAAACTTATCCTGATAAAACTAAGATTATTTTTATTCAGCAGCAGATATCATAACAGAATTTCACACAGCGTAATTGTCTCGTTATTTCGCGTAATTAGTGACCACAAATAGCAAGTTTACAATAATTCATCCTCATCATCTCTTCTTTCTAGCTAAAAGACATCACTATTATTTATATTGCACTATAAAAAAACAATAGAGAAAAAGTTTATCATTCGGAAAATGGTATTATGATCTATCAGCATTTAACTCAGGATCAGCTATCAAAATAAGTGATTGTCACGAAGTATATTCGAATATCGGTGAATTGATTGTTAACGGCTCATTATAAAATTTACATAAATGGAACTGTCAGTGTTAATTCAAGGTTTTTAATGGGCATAAAATCTACAATTTCAACAATAACCATAGGTTGATTAAAATTAAATTGTGCGTGTATAAAACAAGGTAAGCGATTAGATTTTGCAGTATATAAGTATTTGGGAAATGAATAATTCAAAAAAATATTTTAATTTCTTTTAAAAGTCATGCAAGTTAGCTGAGCGAGCAACGGTAGAAGAAACACTGTTCCAAATAAAACGTACTGGCACTAGAATTTAATTTAAGGGAAACCTATATTATAGAATCACAGTCGTGTAGAGATTTAGATCGGAGGTGCACTTGCGACCTTAACCGAATGGTTGGTATGAACCCATTTACCCCATTGTTGCGAGTCTACCGGGTAGGAAGATGGAAGCAACCAGGTGACACTTTGGCGGGTGAAATGTAAATACTTGCCAAATTGGGATGGATTCCTCGCTAAGGCGGAGTACATGAGCAACTCTACCCTAGATAAACTTCAGCTCAAGCCGGAAAACCCACTTTTCAGTTTTAGGGAATATACTTGCCCCCCAATAGAAGATTCTATTTTCTCAACGTGAGGTCGGCCTAAACGCAGTTTCATCAGTGAAGATTTCACCTGAAGTCGTGTCTCTGGTCTAGATGGTGATGATTGGCTTTGCGCCAATGAAGATGAGAGCCGATCAGGCGTTTTTATGAACCACTTCCCTGTGATGAATGCTACCTGGATAGACACAACACGATACGTTACAATAAAGAATGATTCCGACCAAACCTGATGCACCTGCTCAGAGAGCACTCTGGAAAACGTGAAGCTCGCTGGAGTCCTTCGACTGAGTGTCAAATAAGATTAGATTCAAGAGCACGAATAAGCAGCGCCAACGTATGCAGCATAAGGAATTAGTGGGCTTATCTCGTTTTATGTGGCGCTGAGTTTCACCGAGGGTTAGAGCCCAGTCGTATACCTAATAATTAGTCCTTGGTTATGTACAAACAGCGAACAGTATCTCAGCTTTAGATGCGAATGACCAAAATATAAGCGAGGCGGTAGCTTTGCGCTCTTTCTGGAGTATGGTTTGCACAATACGGGCACAGGTATATCTCCAACCGGTAAAAACGTTTAACTACAACAAATCATCCATTGCATTGCTTGTATCTACGTCACACCCAGTGCAGTTCAGCAGTAGATCGCACAGCTGTTTGAAACGCTTCAGGGTTTTTCACTCAGTTTCAAGCGTACTCATATTAAGTGATTCCACACTTCTATACATAAAATTTCCAGTCCGTACACGTGTATCCAACGGGAAATTTAAGAGTTTTCTCAGGAATGGATTAACAATCATGTGGTGCACATACACGAGTGATCCAACACGTTTTCATCATGGATACACACCATAAACACTTGATTAGGTTTTTTAGTCAAAGCGAGAAGCCATTATTTATTTAATCAATCTATCGCCGCTTGCCAAAAGTTATAACGTTATAATAAGCTCCGGAGTGATTCTTCGTATTCATAAGACACTTTCTCGACCAAGGAACAAATTTTGCTTGTAGACTGGTAGATACTTAGACAGAATTCAGAACTTTGTCTTCTGTTCTCCGGCCTGTTAAATGTAATTGAATATTGGGGTAGAATTTGTAGGTATCATAATGAGTTGCAAGACAAATAAGCTTTGCTGCAGCGCCCTGGTGGACATCTCAAGTCTGTATGTCCACCCAAATATTGGATTGTCTCTGGCGGCAATTCAAGCTCTCGCTCACTTCTGGTTGCTGGGTCCGCTACAAAACTGATCGGAATGCATGTGTTTAATTACAAGATTCTGTCAAACAGAAATTTGAATCATTTTCAGCCAGGGGTGCAAAACCTAATCTCAAAACATTTTAGAGCTACGCTTATTCGATTGGCAAAACTTGTGAAAGCATTGGAGAGTTAAAACTAGATGAACGATTAGTTGTTACCGACGTCTCTAAGGCGACTGCCTCCTCGTAGTTTTTCATTAACGTTCAACGGCGTGATACTTCTCAACATGTAAATTATGGACTGTTTAGCGTTCAAACTTCTGGCGCATCTCTGCTAGATGTGTTATTTATTAATGAGGCTTATGTGTTTGACGCAATGAGCCACTCTATTATGCTAAAGACTCTCACCCTTGTGCTGACAAAACCAATGATAAAGCTCTATAATATACGTTTGCACGTAGATTTGATTTTTGGTGAGTATAAAAATCCATAGTAGTATCAAATCTAAAGGGTGGTTGGAAGTCAACACTAGGTAACATCAAAATTTTGATACTGACTATCATCGTCTCTAAAATAATAGAAAACTGTTGCGTAACAAAATCTAAAACGCATTTTACTAGGCATTCTCTATTCTCAAAATGGATTTCTCGAAGGTAAATCGTGTCTTTTTACCTTCATAGTTTTCTTTGTATTGACACTAAAAAGCTGCCGAAGGGAAGAAAGTCAAAACCTTCTACCTAGATTTTAGCAAGGCTTTTGATTACGTGAATAGCCAACTTCCTAAAATCAAGATAGCAACAAAGGGCATACGGTGTAAATTATTTGCTTAGATCAAAGCATTCCTTACAGGTAGGACATTAATAGTTCTGATAGGATCCACGTTGTCTAACGGAACCGAAGTGATCATTGCGGTACCTTTGATTCGGTAATCCTTCTGCTTCTATTCCTGAATTTAGTTGATGATTTTTCATCTGCATTGAAATGCACATACTTTATTTTGCTGATGCCGTAGATGTCATAGTAACGACTAATAAAGTTACCGTGATGTACGATATTGAGCGTGTTTTAAACGGTTTCAAACGGGTCATTTTAGTGGTACGTCCCAGTGAACCTCAATACGACCCCAACCTTGTTAATACCGGTTGTGGGAAATTTTGGTCCACGTGTTGATTAATTATCTCATCTTTAACGCCGTACAGTGCGATAAGTGTTTGAGAGTACCGTTTAGGCTTGATTTCAAATGTGATGACTAATGTGCGCTGCGGATCTTACTTTTTGCCTAAAATCAGAGCTGTCGAACAGAAATCCTGATGTATTTATGGCACTCTACAAGGCATTTGTTCGGCTCCATCTAGAATATTGTGTCCAAGCGTAGTGCACTCAATAAAAGTAGGGTATCGTTCGACTTGAAAGAGTACAGCGTCTCACAACTCTCATGATTGAGGGTCAGCGAGTAAATAATTACTATTCCTCCACGAAGTCTCTGGATTTTTACTCGCTTAGAATTTTAAAAGTTGACTTCATTGAACCCTTTAAAATCAAGAAGCGGCAAGTTGCATCCTAGTAAATGACTTCTTTTACTTGCTTCCTACGATTTGGTATATCATCTTTACAAGCGTCATCCTGCAACGCAAGTAAATCATAGCGTTTTCGTTTTCCAGACACTATCATTTCTTTGCTCACCTCTCACCTTGCTAGTGAAGCGAAACCGCTCTTGGATTTCACAGCATCGGATACATTGAGGTGCTTTTTAACGATATTCCGGATAATCTGTTGGCGTCCTGATCGTCGGAGATTTCAAACGAAAAAAAGAAAATACTTTGACTGTAGTGGGTGATTTAATGTAGCTTTCTACTAAGAATGCTTTTGGACGCTGGATTGGCTCGTTACACACTTACTATCCTGAGTAAACTGAATAACAAATCACTTGCTCGTGTCAACGTTTTATTGCACTTCCAGATCTCCGTAACGGAAGTCCGAACGCACGCGGTTTTAACTGAACCTGTTCCGGACGATGTGGTGGGTTGCTGTCAACCGGGTTGACACCCTACCTATCCAAATGCCACGAAAATCTATGGATGGTGCAGTCTAAACGCGAATGTGGCCTGCTATCGGGCCATGGAACCTCAAACGTTTCTTTTTTGCTTTTTCGACCCACCGCTTATTCTACCTTGCGGTTTGTACAAGATTTTCGCTATTGAACTAAAATGAGACGTTAACATTGGCGTTACATCATAGAGTGGCGAAATATGATCATGAGGAGCACTAATGTTTTACTACCGTTAGAATGTTCAATTTAAATTAAAAAATCAGCCAAAATAATTGTTGCACATATTAGCTGGTAAGCAAGCAATTTGTTTTCCGGATTTGTCCGACTGCGCTCAGCCCTTCCGTAATGACTGTTGATTATTAGGACCGAAAGCCTTTGAATCAGTAAAACATAGGTACCTTCTGCACAAGCTAAATACGTGTGACGTTACGGGTGAAGAACATCAATGGTGGAAAGCTTCTTAACCAATTGTAATAACCATGTTAGGATTGCAGGGGTGTGCTCTGAGGAATCAGTTATACTCAGTGGAGTGCCTGAGGGCTCAGTGATTGGCAACCGATTTTTTCATATTCTTGTGAGCGACCTAACAGTCTGTTTGAGATCACATTGCTTCCTTTTTGCTGATGATGTTAAGATTCTAGGAACAGACACTAAAGATACGCTTATCTCGGATTTAGAATTAAATGGACAAATACAAGGAATTCGCTGATAAACTTGGGGAAGAGCTGTGTTCTGACTACTGATTCGGCGAGCACATCGATAGAAGTCGACGAAGAAATCATCAGAATAGCTGCTGCTCAGAAAGTAAAGGATCTCGGCATTATTATAACAGGAGATTTTAAGTGGTCTACTCAATGTGCCGAAGCAGCGAACAAGGCTAGCAGAAAATTGTTCAGACTGCGCTCAACATTGTCATGCCGAAAACCTGCTATATTCATTGCACTATACAAGTTGTTCACTTTACTACATTCATCTCACTTAGAATTCTGTGTTCGATTCTCGTCATCATACTAGAAAACACTTAGTGTATTGAAAGGGCGACTAGGATCGTTGAGGGTCAGACAGTTGAAATCTATGAGGCAAAACTCAAAGAACTCGATCTGTTCTCATTAAAAAAATAGCGGTTGTGGGGTGAATAAATTGTTATACTGGAATCAAGCAAGCATCGAACTAGAAAAAACTGATTATTTGCAGCTTTAGTTAGTTTTAATCCCTTGAGTTCCTGGCGGAAATTAGGGCCTCGGCAACTTGTCTCCAGTTTGGTCTGTCCATAGCAGCCAGTTTGATGTCGTTCCCGTTAAGTCCACACTTGCGGAGTTCCTCTTCACACGAGGGCTTCCAAGATAGCCTTGGGCGTCCGACCCGTCTCTTCCCGATTGGATTCCATACCAAAGCATGACGCGTGATGTCATCATAAGGTTTCCGCAAGGTGTGCCCAAACAATCTCCACTTTCTTCTACTGATCTTTTGGGTGATCGGATCCTCAGCAGCAATATGCCACAGGTCTTGATTCATTATCCTTTCTGGCTATTTTACCATAATAATTCGACGAAGGCAATTATTGTGGAATGATTGCAAGCAGCCAGAAGACTTCGCTGTCAGTCGCCATGTTTCCGATTCATATTATAGCACGGATTTGACGTTGCTTCTGAATATACGGAGTTTCGTGAGATTTGATAGAACCTTCGACACCCAAATGTGTTTCAAAGCTATGAACTCGTATCTTACTTTGCCGTTTCTGGTGACTATGTCTTCGTCCGTGCCACCACTTATTGAAACAAGGCTGCCGAGGTAGACGAAATGCTTCAATAAATTTACAATTGAAGTAGTATAACATCAACATAGTGTATGAGATTAACATATGGGTAATAAACAAAACGTGATCATGACATTAATAGATGTCCTCAGGATTCTGAAGGATCTCACTGGAGATAATATGTAGTAGACTGATCACTACAATAACGTCCCCAAGATGGTAGGAGAAAACGCACAGGAGAATGAATATTTATCGCGGTATCCAAATCGTGCACGAAGGTACAACGGAGCAATCACGGAACACGGGTCAAACGGAAATTATATGAAGGTCAATTGTTTTTAGGTACAGTAAGACAGAGTTGTTTCACAGCCCTCCTCCAAGAAGTCTGGTCAGAGGAGACATCTGATAAGGAATTGACATTTGAACTGGCCAAGCGGTGTCAGATCGTTCCAGGCTGGAACATATTATCTGAGCAACCAGTCACTTCGAAGTCAACCAAGGCACTCGATCTGCATGGGTCGATTGTCGGTGGCGACCAGGTTAGGATACACGAAAAACCCATCAGGGCTAAGCCGAGTCACGTCTCACATGAGTGAACGTGCTGCGAGAGCCGCCTCACACAAGGTGAAACTGCTGCCTGCAGGAATCGCCTGTCTGGCATGGTCTTAGTACCAACCCAGTATGACTAGATGTAGACACATCCGTAAGCTTGACAAAGAAGAACCAGATGTTTTGAAAACATAGTCCCTGTTGAGAATTTCCTGCACCTCCAGGATCCATGGTGAACGGCCTCGCCTGGAGAAAACTGAGTGGCGTGCAGTCGGGCTGGTAAGGATGTTGTCTGATATGTTTCGTGTTGGACGGTATGTGCTCCTGGTTTGGGCTACCGAGTTGGTTGGCGACAAGCGTCGGTGACCCGTGTGTGGCATGTGACACGATTTCATCAGTGGGAGGTGCCTGTGTACCTGAGGAGTGAGAAGAAAAAACTCTCAGGTGCATGGGTTTAGGCCACGACCCAGTTATAGTGATGAGGCACAAAAAACATGCAGTGGATATAACAAGCGATAATAACGTGTTAAATACCCGCTACATAGCCGGCAAATGTGCCGTTATGCCCGCTTACTCGCTGTGAGTAAATACTTGATTTACAAGTGGTTATTATCCAAAATGGAGGGGTTGACATGACAGTGTCATGCTATGCATATCCACAGGTTTTCGGCCATAAAACATTTTCCGTAAGAAACTTTACGCTAGCACGAATGCCATGATGAGAAAGATTGTGTATGGTATGGATAATGCGCCGTCTACATTCACACGGGATGAGTAGTCGGGGAGCGGTTTGCGATAAGACGCAAAGTCTATTGAGAGAATAGTGGTCACTGAGCTGTGCGATGCCAGCATCGGTAGCTTGCACGGCAACAATTTCGCTGAAATCGAGGGAGAGTGTCAACTCTATCACATTCGTTGTAGATAGTGAGTCAGAGATAGAAATTGGGCAACTGAGATATATAGTATGTCAGTCGTGAACTGACTGACAAAATAATAATAATAATAATGTATATTCTTGGATATACCAAGTCATGCCATGCATGATTATTTGTTTTCATGAATGAAAACATCAAATAAAACGGAAATTATACAAATGGTAAGGTCGAACAAAAATAAATATTGTTGTTGTTAACAACCATAAAAAAATTGGATAACATTTGTACAGATTGTAGCTTCTTTAAAACATAAAGTTGATAGAATATTGGAAAAATAAATGATAAAAGTTCATGTTTTTAACGAAAACAACAGTAATTGTTTGAAATGGGTTAATTACAGTTTGGGTGGGTCAGAATCGCAATGTTTATTCATGTATGATGTTCCAAATGCAACTTCAAACGCAGATAAGCGTATAGGGAGTTCAGTTCATCGGGTCACGGAGTTATGAGTGGTATCGCCATTTCAAGAATTGTGAGAGTGTATTTTGTGCGTAGTCTTTCTAGGAAAGTACCTACCCGCAGATCTGTTTATTGATGAACGAGTGGCTTATAAACAGTAAACACGGTAAACTGTCTGCCCTGGAAAGGGGTTCTAAGCCGACTTGTGAATAGATCAACAAGTGTAGTTATGTGACGCATATGATGTTTTTATGTAAAACGCGTGATGAAACGAGGTAAAAATGCTACCCCCAAATAACGCCGATGTAAATCAGGAAAAAATGACGTATCAGAAAAAATTCACGAAGGGTGTATGGAAATTGGGCTCACCAATTGTAGTACACGAAGTATTCATGCTCACTAATTTGTAATAGACTGATCACTACAATAACGTCCCCAAGTAGGTAGGAGAAAACGCACAGGAGAATAAAGATTTATCGCGGTATCCAAAACGTGCACGAAAGTACAACTGACTTGGAACACGAGTCAACGGAAATTATATCAAGGTCAATTGTTTTTAGGTATAGTAAAACAAAGTTGTTATAAATATTACTGAATTAGTGAAGCTGGCCCCTGAAACAGTTACAAGAGGTTAATCCATGAAACGTCTCAAGAGTAGACCCAGGCTACTAGTACGCGAGCTCTTTTCAGCGACCAAGTTGTCAACCAATGAAATAAGCTCCCAGGTGGTATAATAAACCTTTCTAAAGTGTTAAGCTTTATGAGGAATTAGACGCTAATGGCAAACCCCATTTCCAGATATTGTCTAATAAAAACTAAACCAATCAAAGCATGTATTTTATTGTTCACGCATATTATTGCATTGCTTCCTGAATCGATTATCTCTCCATGGAGGTGAAGACAACCCCTACCTTACTTTCTAGATACCCGGAAACAAGTACGTTTGAAACTTCTTCTTCTTGATAGACGACAGGGGGTCAAGCCATTGTAAGCCGCATCTCTTTATATCAGCATCATAGTCCAGGAGAACCTCCGTTGAAGAAATCCTGTTCAGTGTTGTACAGCTTCGCCGTGATTACAGGCAACACCTTATCCAAAAGTTGCTTGAATTGGTTTTCAGAGCTCGCTGAGATAACCTCTTCCGGAAGCGCATTCCACAAGGTAACAATTCTTGTTGAGAGCGTGAATCCCTGTGGTAGGCGTAGTATCCTTCGGTTTTGAAGCTTTAGACCATGGCCACGGGTTCTTTAGTCCGTCACGAGAGAGAAAAACTAGCGCAGCTCGTCACTATAAGCTCCCAGTAATATGCGCCGAGTTAGCAGCACGTCGTAGCGCACACGCCGAATACTGAGCGACATGAGGTTGAGGCGTTGAACTCTCTCCACATAAGAAATTGATTTCAATTCTTGTACTCGTTTTGTCACCCGCCTTTGCATTTTTCAAACTGGTCACGTTGTCCCTTAGTTTGTGGATAGGTGGATGGCAAACCATATTCCAAAACTGATCTCACGTATGTGGAATAAAGAATGTGAAACATTTGTGGAGTAATCGCCGATAACGACCGACTAATAGCCCATCATGCGCGGTTTGCAGCAGCAGCTTTTATGTTCGTATCCTCCATGGATTTAAGCGACCGAGTCACAATTGTACTCAGGTCACTTTCAGTATCAACTCAGTTCAGTTGAGGATCCCCGAGGAAGTACGCATCTTATTGTGTGCTTGGCCCCAAAAGCATTACAGCGCATTTCTGTCGGTTTACAGGAAGCTGCCATTTACCGTCCAATAAAGAAATTTGTTCAATTCGTTATGGAAAACTTTATTATCAACAGGAGAGCTTACTGTACACCAAACTTTCAGATCATCCGCAAAAAGTAGACAATTCATATTTAATGAGTTGAAGAGGTCATTAGCATATGCTTTAAAATGTTACGGGCCGAGAACAGATCCTTGCGGAACCCCGTAAGTTGGACGTGTAATCTGTGATTTGACTCCGTTAACCTCGACCTGTGTATAACGGTCAACAAGGAAGTCTTCAATCCAAGTTAGAACAGGTCCCTGTACACCACGAGCACGGAGCTTGAGCAATAGACGTTTAAATGGAACACGGTCAAAAGCCTTACTGAAGGATTCAAGGATTCAAGTATTTACGGTTAGAAAAGTTTATACTTTACAACATCACAGGATTACGGTATGAATAAAACATGAAAATTACAATAGTACAAAAGCAATAGAGAATATCGAATGTAAGGCTCACGAATGATGTTCGTTTGCAAGTGCAAGTCCAATTTCGCCTTGAAAATCGCCAGGCAAGGAGAGTCCACCACATGTTGGGATAGGGAATTCCAAAGAAATATAGCACGTACGGCAAAAAAATGGCGTCAACAATCAATACGAGACTTGGAACGTAAAGGGATAAGGTGTGTCCGCGTGTCACTTTCCCATCACATACATCAAGCGAGTGTTTTAGTGAATGTCCTTCGGTAGACACAATTCTATAGGTCAGAATAATATCGCGTCATATCCCCCTTCGGGTAAAGTCACATAAACCCAGACGTCGCAGTCTTTCGTTATATGGAACATTGCGAAGACCCATCACTAACTTTGTTGCTCTATGATAGATTTTATCGAAGAGAGCGATATCTTTTCGCAGCCAAGGACCCCAGACCTCTACCGCATACTCCATCGTAGGGCGAAGGTAGACATTCATTATCCTTGTTAACGTTACCAGAGAGAATCTTCCAAATATTCTTCGAACGATACCCAACAATCTGTTGACCTGTCGATATATATTCTGGCAGTGCACTGTGCTCTTCAGGTTACCGCTAATCCACACTCCAAGAACCTTTTCTAACGAGCTCCATGCTAGGTTTTCACTTCTTAATCGATATGTCCAAGGAACATTCTTGCCAAGATAGAGCATCTTACATTTCTGTATGTTGAATGACATGTCATTCATGGCCGCCCAAATTGGCACGCTGTCCAAATCCATTTGAAGTTTCTCACAATTATCTGCAGAACTGATCGGCGTCCAAATTTTCATATCATCCGTGAACAGGACCATTTTAGACGATATGAGGGAGGGGGTAAATCGTTTATGTACAACAGAAAAAGCAGCAAGCCTAACACAGATCCTTTTGGGACTCCACTCGTGGTTTTGAATGTTTGAGATAGCACTCCGTTAACTATAACTCTGGCGTCACGATTTGACCGATAGTCGCACGACAATTAGAGGAGTGGTGCACATATTCCTGAACGCATCAGTTTTTGAAAAAGCAGATGATGATTGACTCTGTCGAAAGCTTTCGAAATATCTAGGTAACAGACGTGGATGCAAGATCTTCTATCCAACTCCTTCGTCCAGTCGTCTAATGCTATAAGAAGATTTGTGAAACAGGATCGGTGAGATCGAAATACATGCTGTGCTGGCGAAAACAAATTAAGCGATTCAAAGTGTGCAACCATTCTCTTCGAGACTATACGTTCCATGACCTTAGCAATAACAGGTAAAAGTGTGACAGGACGATAATTTGCAGCGTCAGATCGGCAGCCGCCTTTAAAGATAGGTGTTATCACGCCGGACTTCCGATCTTTTGGTACCACTCCCTTAAGCAACGAATAATTAAACAGGCTGGAGTACGGTTCACAAAGCTAGCGGTGACAGAACCTGAGCACATCCGGTGTAATGCCATCCGCTCCTGGGGATTTTCTTACATTTAGTTTCAGCAAATGATTGCGAAAATCACTGGATTTATTGAAATATCGCACAATGTTTCGATTCCTGTTTCGATTGAATACTCAGAACGTTCCACTAAAATCTTTGGCACGAACACTTTAGAATAGTAAGTTGACAGAGAATTTGTGGTTTCCAACGCTGTTTCGGTGAGTTTTTCACCATTCTGGATAGGAAAAATACCTGGTTTGACTTTTGCTTTCGCGTTCATGATTTTGTATAGTAACTTAGGGTTGCGTTCCATTTTTAACAGGAGCATCAATTGGTGTGCTCCCTTAACCTCTCTAATAAGTGCAGTCACTTTGTTGCGTAACATACGGAAATGTTGTCAAGACGTAGAAGTATTGTTGAATTTATGTTGCACCCACGCTGCTCGCTTCAGTGCTATTTACTTTCTTGTTCTGTTGTGGACAACAAAACGAAATACATGTACGCTTCTTTTCTGAACGATCTGCGAGTTCTCGTCTATCTTCAGTTTCAGAAAACCTACAAGTTCATTCCATTGATAGTCAGGGCTTATGTTGTCCGTCTGAAAATATGGAATCTGCAAGAGCAATTTACTCAGGGCCAATTTATCTACCTGTCGAACCACCCCATTCGGAGTAATCGATTGCTGAGTACTGCAAACATAGTCGAACACAAGCACTGAATGGTCACTAAGACCAAGCGGAGCCTGGAATTCGATCGTTTCGATAGATTGTTCTTCCGATGTCAACACTAAATCCAAGACAGAGGGGCGGTCAGAACCTCTCCTCTTTGTGCATTCGTGAACATGGTTGTATAACGCGACTGAATCTAGTACTTCTCTAAATCGGTATACTAGCGTTTGTGGGGAGTGATTGTCCCTGAGATAAAGGGTGGACAGATTAAAATCACCCATAATAAGTGTCGTTGCTTGCTGTGTGCGAGTAAAGCGCTGAAGCAATTAGATCAACTTTTCGTTGTACAATTCCGTAGATGAAGAAGACCGGTAGAACACACCAATAATGCAAACTTCACCAGACATCAGCGTTAAAAAACACCAAATTGTATCCTCGAGCGTGAATTCTGTGTTTTCTATTGGATGGCACTGCAGTCAATTATGATAATAAAGAGCAACACAACCACCACTTCTCTCTCGGTCGTTCCTTATCAAATTCATATTTGGAATAGATATCTCTGTTTCAATCAATTGGGAAGAATACCATGTTTCTGTAATGGCGATAATGTCAGATGAGTAGCGCGAACATATCTCGGTTAACTCAGCTAATTTGTTCGGAAGGCTTTGCGCATTTGTATATAAAAATCTTATAAAGTTTGTGGTGTTCAAATCATGAAAAGTTATCAATGAACCGACTCGGTTAGAGTCGGAATGCTCAAGTTTTTTGTAGCTATCGCTTGACATTCAGGTTGAACCTCATCACTAGGCGTTTGCGGGTCGGTACAATCCGTTTGCTTGCTTTTGGCTATTACCCTAGGCAAGCTCAACTTGACGATTTGTGGAAGGTTGTTTTCTATTAGCTTACCATTCACGTTCGATAGTATCGGTCATTTCGGTCATAAAGAAGGTTAGCTTCAAAGGGCTGGGACCTTGCCCTTTATAGTTGGCAGACCGCGGTATCCTTAATACATCCACAAGTATGGCATTTATAATACCAATTGTTTCAGTTAGATATTCCCACTGTTTATGATCGTGCTCAGACTTTTCTTGAGATGGTAGGTCAGCAGCATCTTCCGGAACACCTAGAATTACAACACTTCTTGGATTACTTTCTTCTTGAGATTTCTGCGACGACTTTTGCTCCCACCATGGTAAGTCTGCATGGATACGACATGTAGTCTCTGGATCACCTCTAAGAAGGTAAGCATTTAAGAGTACGTTTTCCACGTCCTCCGCAGATTGCACCGTTATTCTTAAAAGGCGAGGATCATCCTTGTGAGGAGAATTCAGGTGGCGGTTTAATCGAACTATTGATGAAAGAGTAACTGTGGCCAGTCTCACCTGACTACAGAGTTTATACCACTCAGCTAAGTCATGTTTTTGCTCAGCTTCGAACAGCGTTTCCTGCGACTCGGTCACGTTTGTGCATATAACACGGAGCTTTACACCAGCGGATTTTGTTTTATAATTTGAGTCAGTCATTTTAGTAGTGGTTTTTCTGAGTCCTTTCTCGTTTCTGTTATGTCGAGGAATCACTGATCCCAACAAACGCCTCCCTGTTTTAGTCACCATCTGCGCGGTTATCTGGGCAAATGTTGGCCTGTTCGAGTATGATGGATTTTCTACCGGCTTTTCGGCAGTAACCTCTAAGACGGGCAACAATGGTTTCTTAATGACCTTGTTTATCAATTCATTCAGTTTTTGCATACTGCTTTCCAGTCCATTTAGACGCGTTACAATTTCATTCTCAAGGATTTTCGCCTCCGAGAATGACGCTGTTTTTGGCCTTGCAAGGTTGGCAAACGTAACAAACACAGGGATAAACATCTCCATTAATAATCGATACCAAATCCGTGGTTAGCGATTTGTCGCATTTAGCATGAACTTTCGACATACAATCGTAACACGTGACAGACTTGGCTTTAGGACTTACCAACTTTTAGCAAACCGTACACATGCAGCTCGGTGCGCTTTGTATCCTTTTCGGGGTCATTCGGTCAAGGTTGTGTGCACTACTGTTCAGTGGTATGTGCACAGGCAGTGGTTCTGTCGAGCGAGCGATGATGAATATCGTGAGCGCGACGAAAAGTGTTGTTCACTAATAAGAGCAAAATCAGAATTGATTCCGACGATACGCTTTGGTAGTTGATCGCACGATCTTGAATATATAACCAGTCGACGGCGACGAACAAGATGTTCCCAATGACGTTAATCCCTTTGAGGACTTGAAATGTGTTAACAGGGTTGGACGCGCAGATCCAAAATCGGAAAATTACGTGAAATCCAAATTTGATCGTATTATCGAATACCGCTACGGGCATGGTATATTCCGAACGCTGACTTCGAGCAGATTTCAACAAGTATAATATATCAACGTACGTGTAAGTATAAGGACAGTATATGCTGATAATCAGGAGCTCAAAAAATGCAACCGCACGGCACGATGCGACAGTCAATGAAGGCAGTGACTACCGGGTGACCCAGATCAAGTTCAGCACACCAGTGCTCGCAAGCAGTGATGAGATTGGATGTGCATGATCGTCTTGTCGTGAGACCATGCTGAGCAGATGTTAGCTGACTGGTTTTAAAGAGAAAATCTTCAATCTGTTTTTAACCAGTCATTCCAGAGTCCTCCCAACTATCGAAGTAGGGGTAACCGGTCAGTAGTTAGCCGGATCACTGTTTTACAGCCTTTATACATTGGTTTGACAATGCCATACTTCCCATCTTGAGGTAACCTACCACGCCTCAGGGATAAATTGAAGATTAGCGCCAGTGGTTTGTGTATGATATTCAACAATACCTTTAAAATTATTGGGTGTATATCTTCCGGGCCATGTGCTGAGTGTATATCGATTCGTTCAAGTAAATACTGCATTATCTCTGGCAAGATCTAGATAACCCGTATTTCGGCGCTGCTCTCATGAAGCAAAGGATTTGGAAACATCTTCTCTGTGAAAACCGAACTGTACTGAGCGGCGAGAAGAACTGCTTTACGTTTATCTTCATGTTCAGCCGAACCTCCAATAGATCTCAATGAAAGGTACACGTTGAGAAGCTTTGGTTCTACGTCTATTGTACGCGAACAAGCGTTTCTGCATCGAATTGTCTTCGTCCACCAAACGTGTTTCATAGTTCTGCCGTTTTTCTTTTTTGAGGTAGGTGCACTTGTTGCGGATAACTTTGTAGGTTACATAATCATCGGTGCATCCACTAGAACAAAACTTCCGCCATAACCGCTTTTTTCCTTCATGCATTTACGAATACCGCTATCAAACCACGACGGTCCCTTAGTGGGGATCTTCCATTCATCAATGGGCATGATTTTCAAGCGATCTGATTTTACCCAAAAAGTTCAAACAACAGGTATCGACATTCGGTGATGGAGCCAGTGACCAGTCAATCGAGTCTGCAGATGTCGTTAGACTCTTTGTGCCTAATTTCCAATAGTTTCTCCGGTCATGCGTACGTATTCTCGGTTGAAGACCTCTATTCTAAATGAACCATAAAAAACAGTGATCGCTGCAACCAATAGGACCCTCGATCGAAAGAATCGTAACATCGGAAAATCTGAGTGTGACCACCAAATCCAATATCGAAAGAATTTGTCCGACACATATCCTTGTAGGATCGTTTACATTCTGCACCAAATTCCGCTCTCAAATCGTATCTAGGAGTATTTGTTAGAACGGTT
Source organism: Atriophallophorus winterbourni (assembly GCA_013407085.1). Lineage (NCBI taxonomy): Eukaryota > Metazoa > Platyhelminthes > Trematoda > Plagiorchiida > Microphallidae > Atriophallophorus > Atriophallophorus winterbourni. The sequence goes on from JACCGJ010013538.1 coordinate 18,680, forward strand.
AACCCCTCGAAACTAAATCCGCCCAGTTTATATCTGGAGCATTCATATCTCTAAGAATGATATAGTCACCAGTGATACCATGGTGTTTGATTTAATCACATAACGCAGAAACGTAAGCATTTCCAGCATCATGTTGAAACCTTTTCAATACTTTCACATTCAGGTGCTCTTTAAAGTATACGACCACGCCAACGGCAGATATCGAATCTACTCTGTCACTTCTGAAAAGCGTAAAGTGTGGTAGCGCGCACTCCATAACAGATATATCCATTGTTAATCACGATTCCGTAACAGCAATTATATCTGGATTTCGCCACAGTTAGTTTCATTAACCTCGTCAAGTTTATTGCGTAGACTCCTCGCATTGAAAAGCAAGACTGGAAATCTCTTCAGAGAATAATTTCTTGGGATAGGATTGACAGCGGCTTCCAACGAATGTTCGGCCATCTCCTCACTACCCGAAAATCCAAAATATGGAGATTTACCTCGCCAGCTTCTCTACGTGCTCGCAATTTTTAGGTGGCTGTTTCCATTTTGATTCTATCCTCAGGAGATAGGTCACGTAGTATCTTAAATGGCTCACCTTTAAGACGATGAGCGCGTCTCAGTACCATTTCGACTTGCTCATCCGAAGCAATTTTCATCGTCCGCGGTTTATCTTCCTCCTTCTTCCGGCCAAGTCGGAATACAGAAATGATGGTAACTCCATCCTCTCCTTGATTAAATAGCTTTGGAAAAGTGGATTGCAGGAAAGTGCGCTCTTGCTGTGAACGTATTTCAGCCGTGTCCCCGGTTTGCTCGCGAGCATTAAATATAATAAGGCATCGCTTCCGAGAATCCGAATGTGGCTCCTTTGAGACCGGAGATCTGAAAACATTTACAGAAGTAGGCACTTTTCCCACTACATTTAGCTGAGCCTCTATTTTAGTCAACCTCTATGACAAGATTTCATAGCCCATATCACTAGGTAGACCCTTCGACGTCACGTCTTCCTGACTGTTGAGCTTTCAGTGTTGAAGGCTAGCAAACGTCAAGTTTCTGCACGTTCAATGTATCATCGATACTAATACGATCTTGTAAACGGCTTGTTGTCGAGGAAGCGAATGGCACGCAAGCTTGCTCCACAGATAGGTGGTGTCTGTCCTCAGCTATGGTTGGGTTAATATTTATGTCTCCTTCATCGAGCACTTTAGTGGCTTTAGTAGATGCAGCTACGAATTTATTATGACTACCTCCATTCTTAACACTTGATGGTGGAAGGCATATCTTACATACCGTTCGAATAATATCACACGATATCCTCTCAAGCCACCGAAGTGTCTCGGGCTTCATTCCTCCGCACTGAATATGAATCCATTTGAAACATATTTCACATTGTAAAGCTTTTGCCTTATCAGCAAAACTGTTTAGCGCATACAAGACAAGAGTACCCCGAGCGAGCAGCGGGGCACCGATTCCCTTGAATCTTCGTTACAGAATGTGCTGTATTATCTACTTTTGCAGATTTTCTAATCATAACCATGTTGAAATCCGGTGATAATTAAATAAATACAAAATCAAAGGATTCGTAAGAAGCACGACTAGCATGTAATATAAGACATGGCCCAAAGCGTTTCTATAGCTATGCACAATCCAAAGGCAAAACTCGCGATTGCATAGGCAACCTTAAACTGGAAAATGAGTATATTCCGAGTGCTTGGAAGCAGGCTGATGTGATTCCTATACATAAAGGTGGCAGTCGATCTTCAGTTTGCAACTACAGACCTGTAAGCCTTACTAGTATCCTTTGCAAAACTCTAGAGAGACTCATTAGGGATAGGATCTGTCGCCACCTTGTCTCTGGTTCGTTGCTAAACTCTGCTCAGCATGGTTTTCTAAAAGGAAAGTCTTGCCTAACGAACCTATTATGTTTTCTTAATGAGGTCACTAGGAGGCTAGATAAAGGCCACCAACTCGAAGTTCTCTACTTGGACTTCTGTAAAGCCATTGACTCGGTAAACCACAGGTTGCTTGCAATGAAGATTGGACTAATAGGTATCGATGGCCCTCTAAAGAACTGGATCACAAACTTCTTGAGCAATCGGTATTTTCGCGTTCGCATAGGCAATATGTATTCCGCGAAAGCAGGAGTTGTTAGTGGAGTCCTGCAGGGTTCAGTACTAGGCCCACTACTCTTTCTTATTTTCATCGATGATTTGGTAGCCTCGCTTAAGTGTCCCTGCTATATTTTTGCAGACGATGTCAAGTTTATCGGATCGCTGAACGAGCAGGATCTTTTTGAGGATATAGAAAAGTTCATCAAGTGGTCTTTCACGTGGGATCTACCAGTCAACTTCTCCAAAAGCTATCTTCTGTCCAAAGCTGCAACGAAGCTGCAGGTTGCTGGAACTGAAAACATACTGGAGATAACTGGGGTATCAAAAGTCCGGGACTTAGGTATTGAGGTTTCAGCGGACTTTAAATGGGCTGATCAATGTGCAGCTGCTGCATAACGCGCTAGGAACCAGCTCTTTCGCATCCGATCAGTTTTATCCTGCAGGTCCCCGGAGGTTTTCATCCCATTGTATAAAGCGATAGTGAGACCTCATCTCGAGTATTGCGTTCAAGCTTGGTCTCCTTACTTGGAAAAGGACATTGCCACGCTTGACGGTGTTCAGCGCCTAGCTACTCGTATGATTAAAGGGCAATCTGGGAAGTCATAGGAACAACGACTGTTGAGTCTAGATCTTTTCTCGCTAAAAAGAAGGCGACTACGTGGGGATCTGATCGAGACCTTCGAAATCATTAGAGGCTTTAGTTCTATTGATCCGGCTGAT
>JACCGJ010013540.1:0-14416 GCA_013407085.1 Atriophallophorus winterbourni
CCCGAAGCCTTTCCCGCAATCGGGTGACCCACAAGGCAGTGGGGGTTCGGAGTCAGGAATTTCCTTCCCCTAGATGGATTGCCAGTAGCTGACGAGCTCCATCCGCCCGAATTGATAGGCATAACCGACGTAGGAAAATGATAGTACGGCATGATCACTGCGACATAAAGGCGGTTCAATTCTTAAATTATCGGGCATGCGTTCTTCATTCGTGAGTATTGAATGAAGATGATTATTTCCACGGTCTCTAGACGCTTCATGAATATGATTGAATAGTGAATAAGTAATCATTATATCAGAAAGTTGTGCAGAAGAGTAGTGTTGTGTGTAACCGAATGTTAATCCGGGGTAATCAAAGTCACGAGTAAGGAAAACATGTGAAAATCGTTTAGATAGTATAGAGCGTAAAGAATTGATAAGAACATCATGGCCAAATATTACCAGGGGAACAGTAAATTACGGCTATTAGCACAACACCGCTGTTCCTCAGTTTGGAAGTACACAATAAACATCCACAGAATAAAGTTTTGGATAGTCAATCACAGATCCAATGCAAAACAATAACACAATACAACATGACATTTAAAACGAGGCATATATAATAGAATTTTTTAGTTTTCTCAAGCCGTGGTAAAGACCATATAAATTTAAGTGAACAAACAAAGATGACAATTCTGTCGACAGGCAACCTGTATATTCATGGAAAAAAGTCTGGGAAAAGCTCATGCCACAATGCATCTAAACCCCTTTCAAATGCACCTATTGATGTACAAGCGATTAGTTCCTCAGGCAGCTTGTTCCAGGAGCTTATCGCTCTTTCACTGAAAACGTGTGCCGAAGATTCTGACGGCTATGGTTTTTCGCGAGTTTCAATGTATGTCCTCTAGTTGAAAGGTTGATCGATCGATAGAACAGCATTTGACAACCCCCGTCGCCTAAGCCTTTCAGGATTTTGAAAGTTTCTGTTAGATCGCCGACGCCGAAGGGAGAAGAGACCTGAAGAATTTAGACGTTCTTCGTGGGGCTTCGCAAACATAACTTCAACCATTTTGGTAGCCAGACGTTGGACTCTTTCTAGTAGTAATATGTCTTTTTGGAAGAAGGGGTATCCAGGCTTGCGCGCAGTATCATCGTCATCATCGAAGACAGCAATACACCAGTAGCACGTACCGAATGCTTAACTGCCATACAACCATGATAAAGTAAAACCCTGAAGGATGGGGAAAAGTGTGACTTAAATTCCTACGGCTTCTTTAGAAAAGTAAGCACAAACAAACTGGGGAGAGGTGCCTACACCTCGAATGGAACATACATTCAAACAAGTTTCGTGAACGAGTAGAGCGACATCAGCACGGCAGCTTCCTTGCGGCTTTCACTGTCATGCATCATAACAAGCTTTACTCGTCACTCCGCTTGACAACATACAAGGTTGAGCAAACACTCCGAGAAGATGCGCGCAGTATTCTAAATTCGGCCTGACAATCGCCGTATATAAGGGGATAAACACTTCCGGCGTTCTACATGTCAAAACGGATTCAAGCCTAAAGAGTTCTCCTCTCGCTCGTTGTGCAGCTGAGGCACACTGCGCAGCCCATTTATAGTCCGTTGTTACGACTATACCCAAATCCTTAACGCTCTGGATAGATTTGAAGTCGATCCTACCGTTATTCGCAGTTACTGTAATTCGGTCGACTGCTGCAGACCACAGATGACATTTACTATGGTTCAGAGGAAGATCTCAATCTTGCAATTACTTAATGACCTTTTCAATGTTTCCCAACAAATCACTGTGATCACTGGATCCGGTGAGTTTGACATCATCAGCAAACATGCAACAGGGACATAACAACTGCGATGCCAGATCGTCGATGAAGATCAGAAAGAGTATTGGGCCTAATACTGAACCTTGTGGGACCCCACTGGTAACTGTTGCGAATTCAGAGGTAGTATCGCCTACACGGACCTGGAAGGATCTATCACGAAGAAAACTGGTTATCCAGTCATGAAGCTTACCAGATATGCCTTTGGCCGAGAGCTTCATCCCTATGAACCTGTGACTAACCGAGTCGAACGCCTTACTAAAGTCTGAGTAAAAGACCTCTACCCGTCCGCCTTCATCCAGTGTCTTAGAAACTCGATCTAAAAAGCATAAAAGATTTGAGAGACACGACCTTCCTTTAAGAAAGCCATGTTGAACTGTGCTTAATGATGAATTGTGCACGAGGTGGCTGCACAATCGATCCCTGATAAGTCTCTCCAGGGTTTTACATAAAACACTAGTCAAGCTTACCGGTCGGAAATTCTTAACTATGTTTGCGCAACCTCTATTTGGAATGGGTACGACAATGGCTTTCTTTCAGTCATCTGGTAGGATGACTTTGCAGAGCGATTCGTTGTATAACTGACAGAGAGGCTCTGGTAGTACTTTAGATATTTCCTTTACAATTTTGGGATGCACATCGTCAGGTCCGGCGGATTTATTTCGGTCTATATTCTTTGGGACACGAGCGACATCATCCGTACAAAAAACTGCTCCGCTTAGAGAGGCACCCATTTCCGTACTAAGAGTTGGGACTGACTGAATTGCATCCCCGTGATCCATTCTATGTACGCTTTGAAATCTTTAGAACCTTTAGACAAAAGTAGGTCCAGTGTAGATGGTGAATATTTATCTATGTACCTAGTTTTCTCACTTACGTGCTGATGAAGCGCACTGTAGTGTATCCAAAAGCGATATACCTGGGAAATGCTATCAGAGGTCGTCTGAGTGTAACAGTCAATATTCGGTAGGTTGGAGTCCCCTATTAAATAAAGTCGTGGGCAATTCTGAGAAAGCTGATGAGAAGTTCCCTAAGTTCCTCGTCCTCCTCCTCAGAAGCACCGGATGCCCTGCATAAGCAGCCTAACGCAAAAGTGAGCTTAAAGTCAGCGACGATTGTCGAGACCAGCTGGATGTCAAAGGTGGCCATTCTGATGCCAGAGTCTTGGTATTGAATACCATGCTGTAGTAGTATTATAGCTCCTCCTCCGCGTCTACCATCTGGTCTATCCGATCTGATGGCTGTATATGTCGAAAGAAGATCAACTGGAATAATGTATGTATTTTGAAGCCAGGTCTCTGATATACCTAGGATCCTATATTTACTTTTAGAGGCTTTCGGCAATAATTTCAGCCATTTACTACGCACGCTGCAAGCATTTGTGTATAGTATGCTAACAGCATTTCACTGTACCCCGCCTAATTTCGGAGAACCCTCGGGCGCGGAACCCGAGGTATTACCAAGTTTTTTGGTATGTCCAAATGTGGTAACACATTAGTGCTGTGTGGAGAATGTATGTGGCTGGAAGTTTGTGGCGTATCGGTTCTTAATGCAGCAACGTTGCGCGCAGACGAAGCGAGGCTTTTGTTTGCTGCATTACGACTTAGCCAAGAATCGTCCCCTATATTTTCTGCCAGCACTTGAGGATTCTTGATTGAAATATCCGCTGTTGCGGAGTTAATCTGTCGGCGTTTATCTGGGTTACTCTTCGGTTTTGCTACTCTACTACTCAAACTCTAGAACGCAAAATAATATGCTGAAACTGGGCTGCTAGCTGGCATCAATCTATAGAAACTATTTGTATTGGTATGTATTCGGTCGCTTTTGGAAAGAAACAGGTCTCCGTCACTCTGGATTCTGAATTAGACCAAGATTGGCCTTGTTTGATTTCCTTTCTTGTACAGACCGATTCTATGTAACCGAACTATCTGTAGATTGGGTCTGCTAGACGCACTGAATTTAGCACGCATCGGCGATCTAAACTGCATCGTGATTTAGCCTCCTGTATAAAAGAATCGTGTTCGTTTTGGATCAGAATATTTTTGGTCCTAGTTTTCATAAATTTCTCAAGAAAAGCGCCATTTTTGCTATGTTCGCAATTCCCTGCGGATTGAAGCTAATTGCGAGTTAATTGTCGCTAAATTGCCGACACGCTGCTCAATTTCCTTATTTGTTGGTGAGCCGGCAGTTTCTTCTTCATACGCTGACTAACAACATTGTTCTTAGTTTTTCAACGATTTCCTTCTGCTGATTTTCGTACACCCGCCAGCTCATACAAGATTGATTTGGGCGAGACCGCAACTTGCGCCTAAGATCTCTGGATTGGTTCCTGGAGTGTTGCGAGTAACTGAGAAACTTTCTCACAATAAGCCTCCATTGCCACTTTTTTGCATTCCATGCAAACCCATTCGAACCATGTATGGGCTTCATACACGGTGTAATGGCCCTTTGATATACCAGAGCACTTTGGTGCGCCCAGCATATGCAGGTGCAGCATTCGATTCCTTTGGCTACATGCTTACCGCAGCCAGCCTTCGAGCATGGGAAAGTAATATGAGCCATAATGTAGATATACGAAATAGATATTTATATTTTAGTAATGAACGTAATATAAATTGCAATTTCACAGAATCGGCAAAAATTCGTAATATTTAAGCAGATCGTGGGTATATGGTATAAAAGCACAAGCCTGATCCTGGCAAAGTGCGGCACAGTCACAGACTGCACGTGTGCTAAGATATCAATAGATCAATCAATATTTTTTTACGGTATAAAAAGCGGGGAGCTTGTAAAAACCGCAGGGTGAATTTTGCGGTGGATCGAGAAGAAAAGAATAGTAAAATGTTCTAGTTTCCAAGGCCTCATAGCGGGCCACATTCGCGTTAGCCTGCACAATCAGTGGATTTTTGTGCCATTTGGACAGGTAGGGCGTCAACCCGGGACACCGCTACCCACCACATCCTCCGGAACAGGGTCAGCTGAGACTGTGTGCGCATGGAATTCCTATAGTGGGATCGTTGCCACTAGGGGGTATTAGTGTCTTGGGAGTGGGAGATTTCATGGAGGTTAGAATCAAGGAGACCTTTGAAAGAACCGAAAGAAGCGGATTTAAAAAGCTTGCATGGAAGAGCATTCCATGGACTGCAGACTCGCACCGAGAAAAACCTGCGGCGACATTCTAGTCGACTTTGCTGATGTAGCAATTTAAGTCCATGTCCTCGGAGATTTGTGCCGATGGATGGGACGAGTAGGGAGCTGCATGGATTGGATGGGTCGCTCAGTATCCGGTATGAAAGTATCATGCCTCCACGGAGAAGACGGTACGTAACGTAGTATGTAATTAACCGGCGAAATCTCTCCTCGTATGGCAAGTGGCGCATACCGTGGACGAGCTTTGTCGCACACCGTTGGACGTTTTCGAGGAGTGGCATGTCCTTGCATAGCCACGGCCGCCAAGTCTGCACTGCGTATTCCAAGTGTGGCCTGATGTAGATGTTCAACAGAGTCGGGAAGAGAAACCGGTCGAACTTGCCGATGGCGCGGCGAAGTAGGCCGGTGTTGCGGTTTGCTGCAGCTGCTGCGCGTTCGCATTGTTCTGTGCAACCAAGGTCTTGCTGAATGATAAGTCCAAGATCCTTTTCTTGCCGAACGCGTTGAAGTGTTGTTTGCCCCAAACGGTAGGTAAAACAAGCTGAGTGACGGATGGGGAGAACGCTGCACTTGGATGCGTTGAATGGAAGATAGTTTCGTGAGGACCAACAATGTAGGCGATCCAAGTCGTCTTGTAAGACACGGGAATCATCAGACGATTTAAGAGAGCGCCAAAGTTTGACATCATCAGCAAAGAGGAGGAACGGGGATTCAATGTCTTGTCCGATATCGTTGATGAAGATAATGAAGAGTCTTGGACCAAGAACCGAACCTTGCGGCAAACCACACTTCATTGGAAAGGGGGCTGAGTAGCAGTCGCGCACACGAACACAGAGAGAGCGATCGTATAGGAAGTATTTCATCCATGATACCAGGGATGATCCAACGCCGTAGGAAGCGAGTTTAAGGAGAAGGATGTCGTGATGCACACGGTCGAATGCCTTGGAGAAATCTAAAAATATAGCATCGACACCAGTGCCTTCGTCGACGGCTTTCGTCCATTCATCTCGTGCGAGAAGCAAATTAGAGGTGCACGAACGTTTGGCCCGAAAACCGTGTTGCTGCTTGATTAAAATCCGATTCGTTTCGAAATGTGAGACAATGCGGTCAGAGACAATGCTCTCCATGACTTTAGCAATCACTAATAACAGCACGATGGGGCGATAATTTGCAGGATCAGACCGGCTGCCGCCTTTAAATATAGGGCTTACAACACCTTCCTTCCAGGCTTGTGGAATGGTAGCCGAGTTCAAACAACGTTGAAAGTAAGTCGCGAGTAAAGGAGATATATGTGCTGCGGCTACTTTCAGAATTTTGGGATGGATGCCGTCGAGTCCTGGCGAGGAGTACTGTCACAGACACAGAATTTTCTGATGAACTGCCTCAGGGGTTAACTTTATTCTCGGCATCTCTTGCACGTCGTGCGAGGGAAAAGAAAAGTGGGTAAGTTTCGCGGGATATGTAGGGTTAAAAATAGGAGCGTATTGTTGCGACAGCACAGTTGCATCTTCCAAGGCGGTCGATGTGAGGCCGTGTGCGCTGACTAGGGATGGAATTCCTAGTTTGACCACGCGTCTTTGGTTCACAAGGTGGAACAAGCTTTTTGGGTTCTCCATACACTTGTTGGATATATGCAATTCATATTGGGTCTTGTCTTGGCGGCTGAGGTATGTACAATAGTTTCGCAATGACCTGTAGTTTTCCCAGTCATTTTTGTTTCTTCCTGCCCGATAACATCGCCATGCCAGGTTTCGCTGTGCTATGGCTTTCTTCGTTCGGCTGCGAAGGAATGAGCCCGGTTTCTTATGATGAAAAGGCTTCTCGTGGCTGGCAGCGCGCAGCAAACGTGCCAGTGAGAGAGAAACGTGGTCCAAGCAACATCGATCTTGTCAGACATTATGAAGTCCCATGAATTAGCAGCAACAAGTTCGTGGAACAATCCAATGTCGGTAATCCAACGAGTTTGTGGGCGGGTTTCATTAACGTGGTCCATGAATGTAACGAAAGTGAATGTCAAAACAACATGGTCATTATGGCTTAGAGGAGGGGTAAAGGAAAGATTCTCATTCATTAACTCTTCATATGTGATGATAAAGTCCAGAATGGATGGTGCATTCATGTCCCGAAACCGAGTAGCTTCACGAACGTGGTTGTACAATGGATAGTCTGCCAGTAAGTCAGACAGTTCAGCGGCAAACGGTTAAGAAACAAGGTCTCCACAAAATCTAGGACAATTGAAGTCTCCCATTATTAGTATGTGGGAAAATCGTTTGTTAAAGCGGGCCGAAGTGAAGAGATAAGGAAGGAATCAAGCTGTGAATGCCTATTGGGTGGTCTATAAACAACCGCAATCAGGAGAAGACTGTATTGTCTGAGTGATATTTGGCACCATAAAACATCAGTCACATAACGAAGGGTCGCTTAATGGTTCGCAACGAAGTGATTCATGATAATAGAGCAGGACACCACCTCCTCTTGTTGTACGATCCCGACGAAGTAGAGACATATTGGGGAGGGTGAGTTCCGCATTAAGAACTGCGCTCGATAACCAAGTCTCAGTGACGGCTCGTTGGTCCCATGCACAAAATGAGTGGCGGTAACGGAACTCCGGGAGTTTGCTCATAAAACCAGCAGCATTTGTGTACCAGCATGAAAGGCTGCGCGATTGCATTGTGTACAGTGTGCGATTTGAAGGTGCACGTATTCCACTGGCCCCGATACAGCCGGTTCCTGGGAGTTTTTTGAAACAGTCGTGTGCAATTCGCTAGGAGATTGGTCTTCATTCGAAGCGACTGGTGATTGTAGACGAGGCTGTGGTTTGTCGACTGCAGAGCAAAGTCGAACCTCCGTGGGTGCAAAGCGCTTGTTATCATATCGCAACCACAAAGCGGTACTTACCATATAATCTGAGTGGAATGTAATTTTTAAAATGCGCGGAGCATTGCCCTTGTAACTGGGGGACTTGGGAAGGCGTTTCACGGCAGTCGTCATAGTTCCTTCGATTTTGCTAAGCTCTTGGATATAGCACCATTTAGAGCAGTCGTGTAGAGTGTTCTTAGCTAAGTCCTCATTGTTCAGTTCAGGAACACCGTGAATAAAGATGCTGCGTTTATCATTCTCCGATTCCCAATCGTAACCAGCCTGCTTTTGCATCTGTCTTTGAGACCATGGAACGTCAGGAAAAATGCGGATAGGCGAATTCGTATTCTGGAGAAGGTGGGCCGAGAGCAAGACTTCTTCTACCTTCGCAGTAGACTCGAGGGTGATTCGTAGTAGACGTGGTGCATCCGCGTGAAGCGAGTTTGGGCGTCTTAAAAGACGTACCAAGGAAACCGCCGTTACTTCAAGTTGCAATTTTTCGCAGATGGCATTCCACTGTTGCACATCGTCTTTCCTGCGTGTTTGGAAGCACGGCGAGGAGCTTTCAGACACATTCGTGCATACAATAGGCTGGCATTGCGAGCTGCTTTGAGTGGCCTTTTGATCTACAGTCAGTTTATCGGTGTTAGTCGGTTTCGGCTTAATAGTTTGTCGTGGAGAAGCAGTATGAGGTTAAGATGATCGAGATGCAGTTGGCGTTATCTGATCACCTAGAGGATTTCTGCACGCAGGCTGGGTTCTCACATCTAGTAGGGATTCCAGGTGTTGAAGTCTGGTGACAATCGCGCAGTATGGCTCCGCGGCTGGTGAGGACGCATTGGCTGCTATCTCCGCGTAAGTAGTGTTCTGATGTGTGTCTTCGGTTGGTCGCACATGGACGTCAATGCTGGAATTAGAATTAGGAAATGGCCTTCTTCGTGGTGCAAGAGGAGTTCCATCGATATATCGGATTTTGGTGGCAACCATCGTTGAACTCGGGTTTGTGAACGTCCTAACCTCTGGCGCATTTTTTCTTTTTTATGTACAGCATTTTGTGTGATGCTTTTGAAGAAAGCAATTTTGGTGATTGAATGACATCGATAGGAACATCGACACATTCTCGCGTGTGTATTTCTTCCTTTAAAGACGTACCCGGATATTTGGCAGGCCGTGCTGTTTATCTGTGTGTATGCATGAAAGCACAAACCTGATCCAGGCGAAGTGTCCCACAGTCATAGACTGCACGTGGGCTAAGATACTGTCAGGTTGCTCAGGCCTAGATACACGTGAGAACGAAAATGCAAATAAAAGTGGTAACGAGACTTTAGTGTGTTTCCTCATGCAGCTCGCTACCGGAGGCACGGTGGTACCCTCACAGCGCAATGGTTCTGCACTGATAGTTTCGTTTACATTGACCGTTGAATAGAACACACATAAATCTCTTCAATACACGCATAAGGAATTTCATCAATACCAATAATTAAAAGGGAAATTATGTCACGGCCGGGGCGGTTTTGGGGATAAGCTCCCAATTCCAAAATGAGCCAATGGCCTGCGTCTCATATAGCCTCTGACAACCAAGTCCACCTCCTGGCCTGCACGCGTGGTCCTGTGTGACCCGGCGGAACTGCTTCTACTGACAGGAGAAAGGGCGAAGGCGGCTGACTGGCGCCTCAAAACCAGCATGGAGCTCGTTAGTCCATGAAGGCGGCCCACCTAGGGGAAGGAAAACCCTTATCTCAAACCTCCACTGCCTTGTGGCTACATGCATTCATGGAAAAGGCTTCAGGAGTCAACCTCGAGGTAAAATCCGGAGCCGGAGTCCCGTTAGGCAGTCCGAAGTTTATTTAACTTCGTCCTGCCAACTCCTGCGACGGCATCGTTGTCCAAACGTATCAGCCTAGCTGTTCCTTTGGTTCCAGTGGTGCCGTGGAGAGGGAGCAATTGCTGCATGTTCAACATCTAGTTCTCCATATTTATCTGCCCTGGCGTACATCACAACGCACCAATGGAGAGGACACTCCATTCCGGGTGCAACCTGCAAGGCAGCAAGGATTTTTCCTCAGGGTTCACTCCCGAAGCCTTTCCCGTAATCGGGTATGCCGCAAGGCGGCGGAGGTTCGGAATAAGGGTTTTTCTTCCCTTAGATGGACTGCCATCCCAGGCTGACGATCTCCATCTACCCGGAGCAAACCGGTTTTGAGGCGCCAGTCATCCGCCTTCGCCCCTTCTCCTGTCAGTGGAAGCAGTTCTTACACGTGCAGGCCAGGAGCTGGGCTTTGGTTGTCAGAGGCTGTTTGAGACGCAAGCCATATGGGAGCATTTTATAGACAGTGGGAGCTCATTCCCACTGTCGCCCCCGGCTGTGACAACCTTGGAACCAACAGATGGAAAGATGGGTAGAGCACTTCTCCTCCCTCTACTCTAGGGACAGTACAGTTCTACCGCATGCACTTGAAAATGTCGAACGGTTGCCGGCCATTGAATATCTAGATACCCCTCCTATGCTTGATGAGCCTAATAAGGCAATCGACTGCTTAGCGAATAAGAAGGCCCTGGTGACGACGGAATTTCACCTGAGCTCATCAAATGCGGTAGAGCAGCATTATTACAGCCTCTTCACCATTTGCTTCTTCAGTGCTTGCTGGAGGGTGGTGTCCCACAAGAGATGCGAGACACAAAGATCATCACGCTATTCAAGAATAAGGGTGACAGAGGCGACTGCAACAATTACAGAGGAATCTCCCTCCTGAATGTTGTAGGCAAATTGTTTGCTAAAGTCTTACAGATCCGGCTGCAAGTTTCAGCTGATAGAATTTACTCCGAATCTCAATGTGGCTTCCGCAAGGGAAGATGAACCGTTGACATGATCTTCTCCCTGAGACAACTTCAAGAAAAGTGTCAGGAACAGCGTATGCCATTATGAGCTGTTTTTATTGATTTAACGAAGGCATTCGACTACGTCAGCAGGAAGGGTCTTTTCAAAATGCTTGATCTGATAGGCTGCCCCCAAGGCTGCTGAGACTCATTATTTCGTTCCACGCAGGCATGAAAGGCTCAGTCCATTTTAACGGTTGCAGTTCAGAGGCATTTGACATTCGCCGAGGCGTCAAACAAGGGTGTGTTCTTGCTCCCACGCTGTTCGGCATTTTCTTTGCTCTGCTTCTGAAGCACGCTTTTAACACGAGAACAGAAGGCATTTACATACCCACGCGAAGTGATGGCAAGCTTTTCAACCTGAACCGGTTGAGATCACAAACCAAAGTACGGGATGTGATAATCCGTGACTTGTTGTTTGCCGCCGATGGAATTTTTGGAATTTTTTTAATAACAAGCCTCACCGGAAGGAATGAAACATTGAAGGTCTTTTGTATGAAGTTGTGAATTTCGATGCATGCGACATATGGAAAACACAGTTGATGCGGTGACCAAAAAAACAACTTCCTTTCATGTTATGTTAGTTAATCTGGTAATACTTATGTTAGATACCTGAGATTGAATGCGTTGTTGAATACCGATTTCTCCAAATAACATTTTTAAATAAACAGATAATTAATGTTCGATTCATATGATAATTCTTTAAGATGTTTCTCGTTTGATTAACAGTTGTAGATAACTTTATAATGTATAAAGGTAGCTCTTGATATTCAAGTTTTCCTCATTTGTTTTATTGATAATTTCCCGTGATTCTGCTAATTATTATTTATAAATTTCTTTATATATATCATCATCTAGTTTACTAATATCTGAATTTGAGAACGGATTTTTGAATCTGGTTAAATGCTAGGCAACCCAATCATTCCGTTTTCAAAAGCGAAACTTCTCAATTTATTTATGAAACCTGGCTGACATTTTTCAACACATTTTTATGAACAACAATTAACATTGAAGCCTTTGCTTCACATGGCTCGTAGGGAGGGTATCTAGGTATTCAATGATTGGCAACAGCTCAACGATACATGCAGTAAACTCTTTATGTCCCCACAATACAGAAAGCAGACCTGCTCTATACATATTTTCATCCGCTGAGTATTGTCGACAATTGGGATACCAGATACAAAATAATAAGAACTTTTTTAAGTTTGATTGAACAAATGGTTTTCTTGATCCAAACATACATACCATGATAGTTTCCAGTATCATCAACGTTTTAGATCGTAGGGATAATTTCAGTATGATCGTCGATTGCACATCGTCATGCAGGCAGTTGGACCTTTATTCTTGCTGTTCTTAGAACTCGTTACTTTCCTTCTGTTGGCGTATATCCGAACCTCAAGAATGCTGAACGTTTTCCATCTAACGCAGCAGTCATCTCAAAAGCTTTTGCTTCGAACCAGTCGCTATTTCGAGCTTCCTTCTGATCGTGAGTGGGAGATGCAGCTCGACAGATGCAGCTTCCAGCGATCCCTAGTTCTCTGAAGCAGCTACATTAAGTTGGCACATGTGAGTGATATTTATTCTTGGTTTATGAGGCAATTTGTGTGGTGAAATCTCGACTGGGAAGATTCAGTTTTGTACAGATCAGCGAATGTCCATTGTCGCAGTCCTCGATTTGATAAGATCTGGTGAGCAGTAAGCTTTCTATATAAGTGCGCTTAACAAAACTCCAGATGCTTAGGGCGATGATGTTTACGAGAGACTTTATGCGGTGGTTTTGTTTGAAAGACAGTGTTACTGACACAAAAGTAGTAGTGTCATCATATTTCTAATAGGCTTTCTCCATTTTCATTGATTTTACCTACATCGAATCTTCCGAGGCAGTTGTTCCATGACTCATATTCAGCAATAACTCGGCTATTGTGATCACCTAATATCACCACACAGTTTTTGCTGCACGATATTGAGGACTGCTGTAAGGTTATGATAAAAAGCGTTTTTTTCAGCAGTCGTCGCAGAGAGCATCGGTTCATAAACGTTGACCAATGTAATGGTACTAGCAATACACATCATATTTTGAGTCCACATCCGCTCGCTCCAACTGCTGCTCTGTTCTGCTGCTTAATAAGGCTTTTTCTCACGGCAAACTCAACTCCGTGCAGTCAAGGCTCAGAAAAACCCCTTCCTTCCTAAAAGTTCGTAATCTCTTTCTGTTGGCATACCAGTGTCTGGTAATCGCGTCCCTTGCAGTGCAGTCACGTCGACATTGAGCCTTTTCAGCTCATTGTTTATTACAGTTGATAATTCTACGATTCTGAGATTCCAGATGTCGTCGTGAAATCCTGGAAGCATGAAACAGAAGTTTTAGGTTCCCAGTTTCAGAAATGACCTTTGTTGTTTAGTAATCCATTTCGTTGATGCGGAGTGATACAATCTCCAATGACACCTTAAAATCTCTCCTGCCGTAAAGAGCATCCTCAGGCGCTGTGCTGTAAGTCAGTCGAGCTACATTTTTTAACTGGTATCTACTGCTTTCATAGGAGCGAAAAGGTACGTTGAGATGTACGACAGAGCAGTTCATTATATATAACTTGCTGTTGCCCATGCAGCAATTGGTACCTCGCCACAGCACCCACGGATCCAAAAGAACAATAAGGCTGATACGTTTGGAAAACGATGCCGTTTCAGGAGTTGTCATGACAAAGTTGTATACAACTTCGGACTGCCTAACGGTACTCCGACAAGGGATTGTTTCTTGAGGTTGACTCCTGAAATCTCTTCCATGATTGGATTTAGCCACAAGGCTCTGGAGGTTTGAAATAAGTGTTTTTATTCCCCTAGGTGGACAGATATCATGGGCTTACGAGCTCCAGCTGCCCAGAGCGAGCTAGTTTAAAGGCACCACTCAGTTGCCTCCACCCTTTCTCCTGTCATTAGAAGCAGTTTAGCCGGGTCACACAATGCCATGCGTGGAGCCCGAAAGCTGACTTTGTTGTCAAAGGCTATATGAGATGTGCGCCATTAGAGCATATATCGCATTGGGAGCGTATCCACAAAACAGCTCCGGCCGTGCGATGCATAAAAAAATGAAACATGAACAATATCATGCATTAGACCAAAATCATCTTTACGTGATTTTGCATGAATGGGTTCTAGCGATTTAGATGTTGGTCAAGTTAATGGAAGATCATTGAATAATCGTTTTGGAACGCAGAGAATCTGTCTAAATCAATTAATGGCTTCCGCAACAGTTGTCCTTAAAATGCAAGATTTGTCGTGTCATAAATTTTAGTTAAATTAAAAGGAACAGCCATATTATGAGACTATACAGGTTATTGTGTAAATTTTAGGAAGCAGAATAAGTGGTTAGATGAAAATATATTTTTTTCATTACAAAAAAGTTTGTTGCATTTTATCGATATGCAGTATGCATCTTTATTTCTGCGATGACAATGGTATACGGATATTAAAATAATGACCACACAATAGTTAAAAAATTTCTAATATGATGCATTCATGTTATTTTATAAAAAATAGTGCTTGAGCTTTTATATCAGGATGTCGTACTGTCTCCACCTGCTGACGTATAGTGGTCAGAAACCCGTAGTAGTTTGTAGGTTCGGGGATTTAAGCATCATAAAAATGACTTGTGATTTTTTCCATTTATCAATGGTCTAACTTTTACCAGAACTAGTAGCGGTGTCGAAATC
>JACCGJ010013541.1:0-11009 GCA_013407085.1 Atriophallophorus winterbourni
TATTTTTGAATAAGCTGGTATAGTAATCGATGTGCTAAGGAATTAGCTATATAAAATTGAATTAAAAGATCTGGCCTCACGACGGCTGCTAGAGTAAGTAGAAGCGAGATTAGTAAACCGCTTACGCAGCACTTAATAAAATAAACGCAATATTCTTGCAATGAATCTTTCAACAACTGCCTACAAATATCTCCTGTGTTATTACGATTACGATGAGATTATCGCAACAATTCAAGGAAAGGGACCGCTGATTCCTCTGGAAGTGACTAGTTGCTCTTACAGAATTACGTAAGTTTACTTTAAACGAAATAATGAAAACTAGCAAACAAGGAAATCGTGAAACGGTGTGCAAACGAATGTTTACACCAAAAACCATGTAATCATGGCATAGTCATTATCGTGGACAGCACAATACCGTGGACAAGTACTGAATGACTAGCTATCATACAGCCATCATAAAATCAAATCATGATTAGATGAAAAAGGGAGGCGCTTGATAAGCAACTTAATTTGTAGACCACAGAAAAATGGGATGTTGTCTGAACCTCGAATGAATGATGCATTGAATCGTTTTGTGAACTAGTACAGCGGCATCGGCGCGACAACTTCCTTGCGGATTTTACTGTCATGAATTATAAGCTTTCTTGAGTACTAGACTTGACAACATACAAGACTAAATACGCGATACAACAAGACCGCTACTAAATACGGTCATATCTCAGAGCGGGGTCGTTACTGTGAAGACAGATAGCATGGTACGCAGTTAAAAATTCAACAGTTTCAAATGCTTTAGCGAATTCGGAGTATTGCCACCCTTACAACGATGCTATTCCGAGCTAAGTAAGGTATTCGAAACCGCGTTAGAACGATGTTGACTTCCCGTTTGCATTACGTAACCTAACCAGCGAAATCGATGCACGTTAGCTTGTTTTTCGATATCTATGTCGCTCCAAAAGATTCTATTTCTGATAGTTGCGTTGCGTATGCGGTGGCATCAGTAGAGTGTCGTCGATAAACGCAGAGTCTTGACAATTATGCTCGCATACGAGAACATTGTTAATCACGCGAGAATGAAGACAGAAAGGCATTCGTGAAGTTTGTTGAGAGTTTCCCATGGACGGGAAACCGTAGGCGAAGCACGTCTGCACACGTAAGCAAATGTTCGTTTGGTCTCCACATTGACAGTATCTTAGCCCGCGTGCAGTCTCTGACTGTGCGGCACTTTGCGTGGATCAGGCTTGTGCTTTCATACATACTATACTAGTTCTTTTCCAATATCTCTCCAGGCCTCGGCAACTTGACAGTATCTTAGCCCACGTGCAGTCTCAGACTGTGCGACACTGCCTGGATCAGGCTTGTGCTTACATACATACTATACTAGTTCTTTTCCAATATCTCTCCAGGCCTCGGCAACTTGACAGTATCTTAGCCCACGTGCAGTCTCAGACTGTGCGACACTTTGCCTGGATCAGGCTTGTGCTTTCATACATACATATACAACCAGACTTATTCCATTGTTCTGTTAACCGTCTATAACTTTCGCAAAAGATAGTTGTAGGTGGGATCCTTGAAATTGCAAAAAATTACGAAAGGTGGCATGAAATGACGGTAGTTTAGGCTAATTATTTGAAGAATGCCTTTGTGATGTTGCTTAGCAGACGATGTAACACAAATACGATGCAGGCCAATTCATCGAGTATAAAACGCACTGCTTAGCACGAAAATACGGGCAATAATCAATTGAGAGCGTTATGCAACGCTTAGATAATGACAACCGGGAGGCTTTCCCCGTCTTAAATACTCATTTGACTGCTTGTGTCATCGATACCGACGGAGTTAGCGTTTCGAACCGTGCACAAGGTACAATAGAAGCAAAAACAACACACAAAAATATAAGCTATAATTCAAGAAAATATTGAAAAAAAATCAGTCTCTCTCACAAGGCATCAATTGTTCACAAACGCTGTGTGACAAGGAGCGATATCGTTCACGTAAAGTCCACTGATCATCCGCACGAGTTGTTGCACATTCACCATCGATCGCCACGGGACGAGATCGTTTGGCTAAAACACGCAACATGGCACGGAAATGACGACTATCCAAAGACCCGTAAGCGGTCCGCCGAGCGTCTGAGGATAAGAGCGTTCGGAACTCGACCGCCAGCAAATCGCTCGTCACACAATTGCAACCAGCAAACAATCGAAGCAGGTCAATGGCCAAGCGTTGCATGGACTGAACCGACTGCGGGTCGAAGCAGGTTGTGGAGGAGCCGGAGGAATCTAACTGACGTAGAGCGCGACGCTTTCGCACCAGATCTAACAAAACCGCTGAACTAAATCGTCCATGTTTCGGGGTGGTGGGCAGCGTTGAAGTCAGAGAAACGGTGTGGTCAAACACAGCACTCGGGGTGGAAAATGCGGATTGTTTCAGAGATTGAATGAATGAAACCTGACAAAACGTAATACAAGCGAAAGATAAACGCAGCGAGGCTACACGATGAATCATTTCATAAGCATGAGGGTATTTCGGTGTGAAATAGAGGAAACAGGATAAAGAGCATGTGCTGTCATAGTGTATATGTGCATGGGATTGCGGGGTTGCTTACTTACTCGCTTCCTATGTTCGCTTAACATTGTGCAAATTTCTCTAGACGTTTTCCAAACGTAAACACCCACGCAACCCTTGCGTTTGATTATGTAGATGCAGTTGGTTGCATAACTTAAAGGAGTCTTTGAAATGAATTAATATGGAGCGAAGCGTTCTACCTCTCTTATATGTTACTCTAATACCTGCGTTATTCAAGATTCGACTTATTCCTTCGGAGGCGCTTTTGATACAAGGTAGAGATACCGTAGCTCGCCAAACTTTTTCCGTTGTTGGATGCTTAACTCGGTTCAATTGGCGCTCAAGTAAGATCTTGGGGTAACCATGATTTGCAAGCCGACGACTGACTTTTTGATGAGCGCGTTTCTTATCGGCATAATCGCTGCAGAGATGTGTGTGATGTGATGCGAAAGCACAAGCCTGATCCAAGCAGAGTGCCGCACAGTCACAGACTGCACGTGGGCTAAGATACCGTCAGGTTGCCCAGGCCAAGACAGATATGAGAAAGAAAATAGAAATGGTAGTGAGACTCCAGCCTGTTTCAGCATACAGCTCACTACCGGTGGCCAATCAATTTAGCAAGGTGTTCGCCGCACAGCACAGTAGTACTGTTCGACTGCACATACGAAACGAGCAACGTATTCAAGACAGATGATTGCTAAACGATTCCCATGGGAATACCGGGATCACAGACAAGCGGGGATCACATAACTCACGTATGCGTTGCTTTGAAGCTCATCCGGGTTCCAAAGGAATCGATTTTTGAGCAAACCAAAGCGAACCTCCGTGGCCGGTGCCGAATGCCGCGGTCGGGGATGCTCTACATCCATGCACAATGCGGTGATGGAACATACAGCGAGACGATGTGCATCAAGCGTGGGAAACGAAGAGTCCACGCGATCCACATGGGTCAACTCATCCAAAAGTTTATCGTGAGAAAGAACATGAGAGACATGTGAAAGACCATTGACGGAGGAAGATGAAGACTTGTTTGAGCTCGCTGTTTTCTTCCGATGAGTCTTTTTTGAGGTTGAAACTCGAGTGGATGGCCCAGGTGTGACTAAACCAAAAAACAGAACATCAACGATATTTGGGTGGCAAAATATAGGAGATGAAGGGTTGGGAAACGGTTAAAAAAGTAAACCGGACTGGCGTGCATCAATGTTTGATAACTGTAAGATAGAGATAGTGAAAAAAATGAAACGGTCACATGATTGGAGATGCTAATCCGTAAACAATATCCAATGAACAGAGAAAGTAGTCAAAAGCCTCCTGAACGGATATTCTTGTCAAATATAACATATTCAACGTGTCGAGCAGACGTAGTTTCGTGTATGACCGAATAATAAAAAAACTGAATTTGGCAGATGTGGTAAAGGAATTGGATGTTGTGTTCCGCATCATTTGATGCCAAGCGATCAGTCACGTTTTTTTCCATAAGCTAGGTGGTACAGTATAACTTGCGTAGGAAAAACTCGAACATCAGTCTTTGTGAGATGATTAAACGAGAACAGACCCGCTCCGATCAAGGAGAACAGAAAGGGGATGACCAGAGGAAGAATCCGAGAAAATTCTATGAAGTTGGAGGTTCTAGAGCACGATCAACACACCGACAGACAAGGCACTTACTGCCATAAGCGAGCGCGAACATTAACAAGGAAACGAATGGTAAAGTTTGATGTTGATGATCGAACGGCACCCCTGAACTGGGCGGGTACCATCGTGCTAAAATGATTTGCCAACGGTATTGAGCTACATGATGAAACACGCTAGGGACAGGGCTATACAACAATAATTTAACCCTTATGCAGCCTTTAACTCTGTGAAACTTTGCCGGATCCAGGCTACTGATGTCAAACACACATCATGTATACATGTATGACTACAAGCGTGTATGTATGTATGTATGTATGTATGTGATGATGAAAGCACAAGCCTGATCCAGGCAAAGTGCCGTACAGTCAGAGACTGCACGTGGGCTAAGATACTGTCAGGTTGCCCAAGCCTAGACATGTATGTATATATGTATGTAGGCCTAGATACTGTCAGGTTGCCCAGGCCTAGACAGCTGCCCAGGCCTAGACATGTATGTATATATGTATGTATATATGTATGTATGTATGTATGTATGCATGTATGTATGTATGTATGTATGTATGTATGTATGTATGTATGTATGTATGTATGTATGTATGTATGTATGTATGTATGTATGTATGTATGTATGTATGTATGGTTCCAAGGTTGTCACAGCCGGGGGCGGCAGTGGGTATGAGCTCCCACTGTCTATAAAATTCTCCCATATGGCGTGCGTCTCAAACAGCCTCTGACAACCAAAGCCCAGCTCCTGGCCTGCACGTGGCGGAACTGCTTCTACTGACAGGAGAAGGGGCGAAGGCGGATGACTGGCGCCTCAAAACCAGTTTGCTCCGGGTAGATGGAGCTCGTCAGCCTTGGAGGGCAGCCCATCTAAGGGAAGGAAAACCCTTATTACAAACCTCCGCTGCCTTGCGGCATACCCGATTGCGGGAAAGGCTTCGGGAGTGAACCCTGAGGAAAAATACTTGCTGCCTTGCAGGTTGCACCTGGTCGTGCAAAGGCTAGAGAGGCGTACTCGAACAATCGCCGAGGCACTTCAAGAGAGGCGCAAGAACCCTCAAAATGGTCACCGGCTCTCGTGAAGGAAAAAACCGCTGCCTTGCGGGTAGACTTTTGAGTCAAAGGCTCAGGGTGGGGTCCCCTAAGCCAACCCCCTACTTCGGCCTTGGCAACCGGGTAGTATGTCGCCTTCAACAAGAACCATGGAACCTACATTTTTCTTTCATCATGTACCCTCTTCATGGTATACTTGCTGGCACATCGTCTGTAAAGACTTGTGTAATAATAATAATAATGTATGTATGTATGTATGTATGTGTGTGTAGGTATGTATGAAATTGCAAGCTTGATCCAGGTATAGTGCCGCACAGTTAAAGACTGCAAATGGACTAAGATATTGTCAGGTAGACAGGTATGGCAAATGAAAACATAAATGGCAATGAGACTCCAGTGTGTCTTCGCATCACTACTAGTGACCAATCAATTTAACATGGTGTTAGCTGTAAAGCACAAGGTACTGCACGAACATACATCATACACCTTAATGATCACATCTAAATTAAAGATGAAACCTCTTACGGCAACAATGCTGTCGCAATAGACATTAAATATCTCACAATACGGGAAACTGACTAGGATGGTAGAAACTACTGGCGAAGTTTGGTGAAAATACGGTGATGCCGTATTTTGAGAGGGTGTGCACGACAGAAACATAGTTTATATTCAATAGGTGAAAACGCGGTGCCGTTAGTAATCGAGACAGTCCTTTCTGACGACAGAGGTGATTTAGGTTGCACAATACGCACCGAAACCTCGTCATCTAACGATGCAGAATTATTGATACAACTACCGAGATACGTAAAGCAATCTACAGTTTTACGTGCTTGATTGTCAAGTATGGGGTATGGGTATGAAAGAACAAGCCTGATCCAGACAAAGTGCCGCGCAGTCATAGACTGCACGTGAGCGAAGATCATGTCAGGTTGCCCAAGCCTAAACAGATATGAGAAAAAATAGAATAGATGGTCAAGCAATAAAGTGTAATTTGACCACTCGGTGTCATGCAGCAGAACACTGCACTTGGAAGGTGCAAAACGCGGGGACAATACTAGCTAATTTGTTTAGCATAGCATAGTCCAAACCAAGAAGCTTGCCACCTGTAAACTTGGAAACTGGGGTTCCTTTGCAGCATAATGGCCAATTAAAAAAAGTGAATAGAAAAGGATGAATCGGACATCTTTGTCGGACGCCACTTGTGGTGGGGAATTTCCCCTGTTTATAAAATGCTCCCATATTGCGCGCGTCTCAAATAACCTGTGACAACCAAGTCCAGCTCCTGGCCTGCACGAGTGTCTCGGAGAGCCCAGCGGAGCTGCTTTTACCAACAGGAGAAGGGGCGAGTGACGGGTGCCTGAAAACCAGTTTGCTTCGGGCAGATGGAGCTCGTTAGGCTGGGAGGGCAGTCCATCTAGGGGAAGGAAAACCTTGATTTTAAACCACCACTGCCTTGTAGGATACCCGATCGCGGGAAAGGCTTCGGGAGAAAACCCCGAGGAAAAATCAGGAGCAGAGTTTGGTGGACGGTTAGTTGGTGCATAGCACCATTTTCCGGCAACTCCCTGCTGCCTTGCAGGTCGCACTTGGTTGTGCGAAGGCTAGAGAAGCTGACTGGAACAAACGCCGAGTGGTGCTGGGGACGCCGCTTTGTATCCGAATTTCGAAGAATCTTCATTGAAGCCGACTCATCCTCTAGGAGATAGTCGCACAAAAGTAAAAGTAAAGTAAGTAATAGAGTTTTGGCATTCAGCCTCGCAAAGTAACTTACGAGCACACGTTTTGGAAGACTGCATCAAATTTTCAAACGCATTCTGAGCCACACGAATGGCTTCTGATTTTAAATCCGGATCTAGTGAAGCACGTCGCGCGTTTACGTGGTCCAACGACGAAGCAGCCTTGGTCGAGTCTGTGATGTATGATTCCGAGGCTCGTGTAAGAAGCGACGCGACAAACGGATCGGAGTCAACGGTCGTAACCGGCTTCGAGACGGATTCCGTCGCATCCCCGGAGTCATGACGAGAACGGCGGGATATGAGTGCAATGCGGCGGCCGTCAACACGGACTCCTTTAAGTTTCGATCTTGGTCGAGACGAATGCTTTCGCGATCGTTCAATTTGTGATTGCATGGATTCACCATCGTCCAAACGTCCCTCGGCGATTCGACGGCTCAGATCCCGCGCAAGCAAACGGAGCTGCTGTTGTCGATTTAGGTGACCGAACGAATCTGCGCCAGAGGACTCTGTTTTTTCCGGATCATCCGCTTCAAAATCCGACTCTTGGGAACTGGACGAAGATGCCACAGTCGTTTTCTTTTGCATTAGCAAGTCGAAACGGTTCACAGCCGCCCGTGAACTGAGCTGATGCACCGTGTGACCGAGCCCTTCTGAGTTCACATAGTCCGCGGTCTCTGGAACAAAGCTACCTCCACAATCCGCAACATCGTCGAAGGATAACAATTCTTGCAAATCATTAATCTTGAAAAATCTCTGCTGTCGGGGGTTTTTTAGAATGCGATTGGTCAGAAATTGTTTGAAAATTTGCCTGAAAACAAACATATTTAACGAATATGTGTATTGCGCGGTATAACTGGCGGATAGCCTAATGCATGTGAGATGCACGCAAACGCATATATGGATGCATAGACTACACGTAAATTGAGATAACGTACGTTTGCCCCACACTAGAACGATATCTAAGGCACATATGGTAGTGAGAGCGCAACGTGTTCCTGGATGCAGCTCATTACCGGTGCAATTAACCGTTTCTATTTCTTTTGTCATGTCTGTCTAGGCCCGGGCAAACTGACAGTATCTCAGCCCACGTGCAGTCTCCAACTGTGCGGCACTTTGCCTGGATCAGGCTTGTGCTTTCACATCACACACGCACACACACAAAGTTGTTCGCAAAGCAAAGAAGCACGATTACAATTGTGTGGTACGGCCGTAAAGGTGGCGGTATTGAAAGATGGAATTGGAGCCAAGAAGCGTGACATTCGACATACCTAATAACATCAACTTGCACTCACAAGAGCTTGAAAATATCTAACAATCGATATTGAGAATTCAGCTACTAAATAAAGAACTAAATGAATTATTTGAGATTTGACTGAATATACATCAACACAGTGGGGGGTTTGACGTGTTATACAAAAACTATTATATTCTCATCAATGCCGAAAAAATGCAGAGTTGTACGTGAATAGTATTTTGCTGCTCAAACAGTTGTTCGGAAACCACAGACGAATAATCACCAGCTTGATCAAAAGCATTGCACAAGTATGGTATGGTATGAAAGCACAAGCCTGATCCAGGCAAAGTGCCGCACAGTCAGAGACTGCAAGTGGGCGATTACTGTCAGGTTGCCCAGGTCTAGACAGATATGAGAAATAGAGAATACAGATGGTAGTGAGACGCCAGCGTGTTTCAGCAATTAGCTCACTACCCGTGGCCAATCAATTTAGCACGGTGATAGCCGCACAGCCGGGAAGTCCTGTACGATTGCCCATCCGTAGTAGCAAGTGCCGAGTGCTTGACAGTCATACAACCATACATGAGAAAGAGCGGGACATAATGAGGTGAAGATATCGCAATGGCTAGTTACGCTTCATGATATGTCCAGAAACCATGTTCAATGGCGGTCTTGCACTAAGCATCTTGGAGTGTTTGATTAACCTTGTATGTTGTCAAGCGGAGTGACGAGAAAAGCTTTTCATGATACATGACAGTGAAAGCCGCAAGGAAGCTGCCATGCTGATGTCGCTCTACTCGTTCACGAAACTTGTTTGAATGCATGTTCCATTCGAGGTGTAGGTACCTCTACCCAGTTTGTTTGTGCTTACTCTTCTATAGAATCCGTAGCTATTTAAGTCCCACCCTTCCCCATCTTTTAGGATTTTACTTTATTCATGGTTGTATGGCAGTTAAGCATTCGGTACGCGCTACCGGTGTAATGCTGTCTTTGATGATGATGATGATGAATAAGATAAAGAACCTTCAGAAAATTAACCACAGACAAACATGGATAGGGTGTCTACCTCTAGAATCAAACATCCATTCACAAGCGAACGAGTAGAGTGGCATCAGCGCGTTCTATATATGAAACGCTTCGGTTAAAAATGATCAGACCACTTTTGACCTAAGGTCATACTAGTATTACTATCTAAAAAAGAAGGAGAAAAGTTTTATTCGAAAATTTTCGAAAGTACGGCTTCAGACTGTTAAAAAGACACAATGAATTTTGCATAGAATAAACATGAAAATATTCACACTTAAATGTCATGCATGAAGTTGATATTCGATATTATTTCCTAAAGTGTTGATAAAATTGGACGAAAAAATGCTTGCTATTCGATCTGGAATCGCTAGATAAACTGAATGCAATATTGACGGGTAAAGCAGTTTTCGTTTGACGAACCGACTAGTTGACGGGATACGGTGATTGACTTACAACCAGTATTGAGACGCGTGCCATTTCTGGTTTCATTCGCATATACATCTAGGCCTGGGCAATATGGTAGTATCTTAGTGTAGGCCAGGTGGCCACGACTGATAGAAATGCGATGCTTGCCCGTTTGCGCGATGGTTGGATATGTTTTAAGATGCCTCCTCACCGTTTTACCGTACCGCGCCTTATTCGCAGAGCCCAGCAGAAGCTGGGAGAAAAATCGGGTGGATATCATGAAGTGGCGCGGTGGGATGAAGAAAACTCACGTAGCGCTAGGCTCAGTTGGGCGGATTCCGTTGGCCTGGATGGGGGTCCAAAGTCTCCACCTAATAGTTAGCAAAATGTCAGTCTATGACTGTGTCGCATTTTGCCAGAATCAGACCTGTGATTTCATGCAGTGATTGATTAGGAAGGTCCTTCGCGTCAATCAATAAAAACAATCGAACTGTTGTGACTGGACTGTTGACAAATATCCGTGGTCTATATACACCTTTACAAGTGTGAAAGATTCAACCAAATCTGGTCTGTGACACATTGACTTAGAATTATTTAATCGCTTTTGTGACCCAAATGATTCTCATCTTGTTACCATTAAAATCTCACCCCTAGTTCACACATACCTCTGATAGATCTTTTCCTCAATGGTTCCGCTGGTCAACAAACGATAAATCACCACATTTTGTTGTTGCCCAATGCGCCAGGCCCTTTCACGCGCTTGCAAATCTGTCGTGGGGTTCCAGTCGGGATCGTAGATGAGCACGCGACTTGCCGCGGTCAGATTAATGCCCAATCCTCCAACGCGTGTGGTCAGCAAAAAGATGGACACGCTCGGTTGCGTGGGATCGGGGCGATTGAACTGATCGATCAATACGGAACGCTGTCCCACGGGCGTGGAGCCGTCCATACGGACGTACGTGAAGTTTGAGGCGATCACCATACGTTCCAATAAATTGAGCATCTTGGAAATTGAAATAACATGAAGGATATTAGCGTGCGAGTCAAGTTGCGGGAAGTAAAGTTGAGCATCACGTGAGTCGCGTTAAACGAAAAAGAAATGTGTGAGATCAGGCTTGGTGATAAATATGCAGCAAATGCAAATTGTGTAGTCGTGCAAACGCAGTATATTGTAATGCTGACGGGCTGCGAATCGTTACCCGATTCTCGGGGTCTTTGTACAAGGAAATTACGAGTACGTTTGATCCACTGCAAGGCCTGGTCAATATGTTTACAAAAATGGCTGTGTTTGTGAGTAAATAAAGCCAGAATCTGTAACACAATGTAACACAATCGGGGCAGATGAACCGGCA
>JACCGJ010013548.1:0-12312 GCA_013407085.1 Atriophallophorus winterbourni
AATATAACAGGAAAATGTCATAGCAAAAATGGACAAAGGAACGAACTCACGAAAAGTGAAAATTCAATGTCCAGTGCAAATATCCACACACAAAAATATTCCAGTTCCGAACTCCGGTGTGTCGCGTTGATTGGCAATGGTAATTAGCGAAGCTGAAAAATGTGGCGACACGTCAATTTTGCCGTTAACCGTCGTGATTCACAAACACGCAGCAATACAGCACCAGCGAACAAGGCAGAAGACGAACGCGCGCGGAGGAAAGTGTATTGTTAATTAATGATTATTTACAGAATGCTATACAAAGGGTGAGTAACGACAACTCATTTAACGAAACAGAATATCAATAGTCTGTGAGTGAATAGGACCAGAAGAAATCGATAGATCGATATGGCAATATCGATTATCGGAACAAAACGATAATGTCTAAGTTACTGGATGAAAATGATACAAAGATAAGTATGTACAAAGTGTTGAATACAGCAAGCATCGAGGGAAACGAAAATACAATTTGAGAGAAAGTGAAATTACAGGTTGCTACAGAACTCCCCCCCTAGAGCGTGAGTCAACGGATGAACGCTCGATACACCGTCTATGGTATGTATTCAACCAGTCTTGTGGGGAACCTCACTCTACGGCCGTCACGTGTTTGACGAGATGAAGGGTTAGACAGGATATGTGAGGGTCGCTTGGATGTAACGTCATTGTTATTCATAGGTTGTGTAGGTGTGGTCGCAGGGGTAGCTTCTTGTGACGGTTTTTCCTCGATGTGTGCAGGTTTTAAGCGATCTATGCTGACTGTGTCTTCAACGCCGTTGCGTAACAAAACGAAATATTTGGGTTTGCGGTCGATTACTTTAAATGGTCCTTCGTACGGGGTTTGTAATGGCTTTCTGACAGCATCAACTCGAACGAAAACATAGGGGCAATTTTTGAGATCATTGTGAATGAATGAGGGACGGTCGACAAAACGTGTGGGGACGGGCTTGATAGACTGAAAATGCTGCTTGAGTCTGGAGCAGTAGGATGCTGGTTCAACCTCACCGGTAGTGCGTGTGTCAAGTACCATCTCGCCAGGTAGTCTCAGTGTGGTGCCAAATACCAACTCTGAGGGACAACAACCGATGTCTTCCTTAACGGTGTTTCGAATACCGAGAAGTACGACAGGAAGGCATTCAGACCATTCTGTTCCTGAACAAGCGGTGAGGGCAGCCTCCAACTGTCGATGGAAACGTTCAACGAGTCCATTAGCTGCAGGATGGTATGCGGTGGTACGCAGGTGATCACATCCGAGTAAGCGGCTTATTTCGCGAAACAAAACACTCGTAAATTGAGAACTTATGTCAGTGGTAATGGTAGTAGGCACGCAAAAGATGGAGATCCAAGAATCAACGAATGTTCGCGCGATGGTTTCAGTAGAAATATCTCGCAAAGGAACTGCCATGGGCCAGCGTGTATTTCTGTCGACACAGGTCAGGATATAACTATACGTTCGAGATACCGGTAAGGGACCAACAATGTCCAGGTGAACGTGTTTGAATCGACCATCGGGTACTGGGAATGTACTCAAGGGGGCACGGGTGTGCCGGTGGATTTTGTTGATTTGGCAAGTCACACAGTGTTTTGCCCATTGGCGTATTTCGCGCTGCATAGTGTGCCAGATAAAACGATCTGTTATGAGTTTTACGGTGGAGCGAATGCTGGGGTGCGACAATCCGTGAAAGTGATCGAAAATCTTCCGGCGATATATTTGCGGGACGAAAGGTCTCGGTTTACCGGTTGATATATCACAGTGGATCTTGGCGTCGCAATCAAGCAGCGGCAAAAGGGCAAATTTGAGTGACTTATTTGCGACAATTTCGGAAAATTCAGAGTCGTTTTCCTGATGACTGGCCAGTTCTCTGAGATCGAGTACTGAGTTGCTTATCTGTTGAATAGTGCAACGCGATAAGGCATCAGCGACTATGTTGCGGTCACCATCGATATGTCTAATATCTGTAGTGAACTGCGCGATGAAGTCAAGTTGACGAATTTCTCTTGGAGAGTTTCGGTCTGTCGGAGAACGGAACGCATAAACGATTGGCTTGTGATCAGTCAACACAGTAAAGGTGCGTCCCTCGAGTAGGTGACGGAACTGTTTAATAGCTAG
The DNA here is from genome assembly GCA_013407085.1 of Atriophallophorus winterbourni. Classification (NCBI taxonomy): domain Eukaryota; kingdom Metazoa; phylum Platyhelminthes; class Trematoda; order Plagiorchiida; family Microphallidae; genus Atriophallophorus; species Atriophallophorus winterbourni. The sequence continues at coordinate 2,147 of JACCGJ010013548.1, forward strand.
GTAAATGGCGAGAAGTTCGCGTCCAAAAGTGCTATACCTAGTCTGGGCTGGTTGTAACTTCCGTGAGAAAAAGGACAGTGGATGTATCTCTCCGTTTGCTTCTTGCTGCAGTACGGCTCCGACTGCGACTTGTGATGCGTCGGTTTTCAGGACCAAATGTGCGTTATCGTCGGTTTTTAAGTGACTCAGAGCGGAAGCGTTGCTCAAAAGTTTTTTAACCTCGACGAATGCGGATTCTGCAGCGGTTGTAATTGTCAACTTTTTTGGATTTACTTTAAGCATGTCAGTTAGCGGTTGAAGTATTTCAGCGGCGTTGAAGACAAATCGTCCATAGTAGTTAACGACGCCTAGGAAACGGCGTAAGCTTTTGATTGATTGTGGCATTGGGTATTCGAGTATGGACCGTGTCTTTTCGGGCAGTGGGCTTATTCCATTACTGTCAATTCTATGGCCGAGAAAATCAATGGTCGGCTGGCCAAAAACGCACTTGTCGGGATTGATAGTAACGTCGTATTAGGCGAAGCGTTGGAAGACTTCACGGATGTGTCGTACATGCTCCTCGTGTGATGAGTTAGCAACTAGTACGTCGTCAATATACACGAAGACGAAATCAAGACCACGAAGAATCTGATCGATGAACCGTTGAAAAGACTGTGCTGCGTTGCGCAAACCAAAGGGCATGCGAAGGAATTCGAAAAGACCAAATGGCGTAATTACAGCAGTCTTAGCAATATCGTCAGGAGCCATGGGGATCTGGAGGTATGCACGTACGAGATCTAGTTTAGAGAAAACTGATTTTCCGTGAAGGCTAAGTGAGAAATCGTGTATGTGCGGAATAGGGTAGCGGTCGGGTTGGGTAACGCTATTCAACGCACGATAATCTCCACAAGGTCTCTAATCTCCGTTCTTCTTGGCGACCATGTGTAACGGCCATGCCCACGGGCTAGTTGACGGTCTAATTATGCCCAATGCAGCCATATGTTCGAATTCACATTTTTCTGCTTCAAGTTTTTCCGGAGGCAGCCTTCGAGCTTTGGCAAAAACGGGAGGCCCTTTAGTAACGATGTGATGTTGAACATCGTGGGTGGGAGTCTCCGAGTATGACAATACGCGTGTCAAGTTCGGGAATTCACGCAGAATGTCGCTGTATGTGGCACTGTTCGGCACGAATATGCGAGGACTGGGTGAGATGATAGAACATAGTTTGCCGGACACGTTCAATGACGTAGTATTGTAATGTAGCCGTCGGTGTCGGAGATCGACTACGAGACCGTATTTCGTCAAAAAATCGATACCGATGATAGGTTTCTGAACATCGGCTATCAAGAAGACGAAATGGAATTCACGTCTAAGTCCGAGGTCGAGTTTCAAAAGTTTCTCACCGTAAGTCAAAATTTTCGATTCGTTAGCCGCCTGCAGTGTGATGCCTGATGGACGTAAGTTACGTTTTTCGCAGCTACGCGGTATAACGCTAACTTCGGCACCAGTGTTCACGAGAAAGTTAAGTTTATTCGACGCATCATATACATACAGGAGGCGACTGGTGGGTTTGCCAGGAGCAGCTGTCGCCATTACTGACTGGCAACCCGGTTTCCCGACTTTGTGTGCGTTAAGGGTGTTTACAGCCTGGATGGCAGTTTCGCGCGGCGTCTCCGAAACGGCGATGGTAATAGCAAAACCAGTTGTTATCGCGAGGGCGAGAGCGGCTTCTACTTCTGGAACGATGGCGGAGTAAGGATCAGGAGTTTTTAGAACGTTCCATGTTAGAGATCGTGAGCTGTAGTGATGAGAGCTCTCTAGTCAACGTTGCTTAAGAGGTTCCTAGCTCTGATACGTAACTCGCTTTGGTTGCCTGATTAACGTTGGTTTCGCCTAAATTTTCGTGGATTTTATCTGCTAGTTCGGCCAGTGTGTCGAAGCAGACCTTATCGACCGACACGGCGAGGATGGCGGTGGTGATGTGTGGCAGGCAGTTCAGCCAAAGTTGCTGTAGGACGGAATCGTCTAACTTTGTGTTGCCCACCAGGAAATGCATGTGGCGTAACAGCTGTGAAGGGGCTCTGTCGCCTAGTTCTACACCAGCCAGCAGTTGTTTCAGCCTGGCTTCGTCAGAGGCCGTAGTACGCTTGAGCACAGCAGCCTTCAGCGTGTCGTGAGGCGAAATGGAGGGCATGGGGTCAAGAACGTCTAATACTTCTTTCGCGATGTAAGACGGTAATTGTGATTGCACGAAAGAAAACATGACCTTTTGTTTCGTGATCCGTCTAAAACGGAACATACCCTCTATTTGGATGAACCACACGTGCGGGTTTGCCGGGTCAAATGCTGGCGTATTACAGCTGATAACGTTCATTTGCGATTCGCTAGGTTCAGACGACATTATAGCAAAATTGAAAAAATTAACGGGAGTTCTGTGCGAAAAGTGGAATACGGGTTCACCAATTATGTAGTGTCGGGCTCACCAATTATGTAGTGGATAAGTGCAAAAATATAAAAGGAAAATGTTATAGCAAAAATGGACAAAGGAACGAACTCACGAAAAGTGAAAATTCAATGTCCGATGCAAATATCCACACACAAAAATATTCCAGCTCCGAACTCCGGTGTGTCGCGTTGATTGGCAATGGTAATTAGCGAAGCTAAAATATGCAAAACTGTGGAATCTTCTTCCAAAATATATAAGAATTAGTTCCTCTTTAAATGAATTCAAATCACATGTAGCTTCATTTCTTACCATTGAAAAAATTCGCAATATTCTTAATTTAAATGTTATACCTGATGATTTATATAATAATAGCATTCCTGTTTATTGATATTAAATAAACGTTCATAACGTTCGGAACAACATTCTCTCGCTTCTGATTTTTTTCTCCACAGCAAAATTTTCAAGCCGCACCAAAATGAAACTGGCCAACAGACCTCAAACTAGTGGAATAAACGACCTTCGCCTAGCGAACAAGAAACCGGCTCATGGTCAGGGAAGATCAATCTATTTACAACGATCAAAATGAAAAAGTTTGAAACATCAACAATAGAGATTCTTCGCGCATCTTTGATGGACCTTATTCATTGGTCATCAGTGTTGCCGAATACATTCTAGACTTTTCCTTGCAATAGCTGTTTTTGTAATATATCAGATCACGTACCGATTACCTGGAAACAACTTTAAATACCGTTACCTTTATATTTATTGAACGATAAATTCCGCTGAAACAAATGACCTTGAACAAATTGTTTTTGCAAATGTACATACTATAATCTGATTGTATAAAGCTTTTGGAAATTATTGATCATGTTTAACATGCCTTGGATTTCCGGAAATGAAATTCATTTATTTATTTGAGATGCCGAGTTTTCTTTTGTACAATCGCAATTACCATTATATATTGAACAAGAATTACTAGACGCCCACGAGGCACTGGATTGGAGTTCAGTTCGTCGAATGCATTGAATTCCTTACGTTAATGGACACGCTGACAGCGGATGGCACTCGTGAAAACGTGAATTCAGTAAAATTGCGAGTTCTTAAGTAGATTTACTGAAATCGGACGAAATAATCTTGTTTTCAGCAACGTGATCGGTCATCCGGATGAAATTTGCGAAAGAAACAGTTAAACACAATTATGAAAAGATAATCAGGTTATGTTGATGTGTCCGTTGATGAAGTTTGTCTTGACACGTTGTCTGAAATAGCTAATGAAATCCACGAACAATTTGACAGAACCAGAATAAAACAAGTGTCAGGAGGATGTCATATCTCGAAGCTTCAAGTCCACCTGACCACGTTGATTAAGAAATTCTCATCCTTGCGGCTAACTATTTCCAACAGAAAGCGGTTCAAACGTCTCGATTTAGACATCGGAGTCGATCTGAAAGCAGAAGCGTTTCACATCCTCACGATAATAATTGGCTTTGCTATTACCATCGTTGTTTTGTCCAGGTTGTTAACATCCTCATGCTGGCACAGCATTTTATTAGGAAACCATGTAGCCAGAATGTGATGGCGACGACTGCTCCTAGCAAACCCGTTAGTCTTACAATGTACGTCTACAATGCGCCTAATAAACTCAACTTTCTCATAGACACCTGCGTTGAGGTTAGCGTCAAACTTTGATGTTGCGAAAAATGTTACCTGCATCTATCAGGCACCTCACTGCAGGCGTCTGATGATGCGAAAACCTTGACTTATGGTGAGAAACTTCTTAAACTTGATCTCGGAATCAGACGTGCATTCCCAATCGTCTTTCCGATTGATGATGTTTAAAAGCCTAGAATCCGGATGGGCTAATGGCGAAGTACGGTCCGAGAGTCAATCTTCAAAACGGACGACTGCATGACAATACCACTTTACTCTATGTGTCCGGAAAAAATCTGTTCCATCAGCTTACCTGGTCTCCAATTTTTCGTTCCTAATAATGCCACATTTAGCGATATCATGTTGAATTTTCACAATTAGCACGCCTATCACCATACACGGAGAGACACACCCTCCAGATTTTGCTACCGCCTGAAAATATGAAAACGGCAGAATGTAAATTGGAAAATATCGCTGCACTGGGTATAATTAGCCCGTCAACTATTACGTGGGCATCACCGTTGAATAAATGAATAGATAAATGAATGAATAAATAAATTTTATTCTTGGAAATCCAAGGCATGTTGACCATGATCAATAATTTTCAAAAGGTTTGTAAAATCAGATTTTAGAATGGAGGAAAACAATTTTTAAGGTCAATGAATGTTTCCGACAGCACTTATTTTTAACGGATAATGTCCATCGTGGATGCGGGAAGATCTCTGTTGTTCAGTTCAGTTCAGTTCAGTATGCACAGGGCTGGTAATGGCTAATAAGCCAATCGAGCGTCCAAAGTTTCTGTCGGTGGAAAGCTTCAAAGGAGCGCCCACCATTGCCAAAGTTGGCTTATTCTTTACTGGTATCCTCGTCGTATGCGATGGTACGTCCGGTGTATTCGAGGCCGTCCTTCGGTCCCAGAATTTGAGAAAAACGAAAACGGTTTCTCTTCACCAAGCCAATGACAGATTAGCTATAAAAAATTGGTGCGTACATTTAAAACATGACATTTAAAACGAGGCGTTATATAACAGGATTTTTCAAATCGTGGTAAATACCATATAAATTCAAAATGAACAAAAAATGGACAATTTTTTCGACAGACGACGTGTATATTCACGTGAAATATCTGGAAACAGCTGATGCCACAAGGTATCTATACCTTTTTTGAATGCACCTATTGATGTGCAAGCGATTAGTTCCTCAGGCAGCTTGTTCCAGAAGCTTACCACTCTTTCACTGAAAAAGTGTTGCCTAAGATTCAGACGGCTGTGGTTTTTCGCTAGCTTTAATAATAATAATAATAATATATATATATATATTCTTGGACATCCAAGGCATGTAATAAATGATCAGTTTATCAAAATTGGAACAGCAAAAGAAAATATAACGGTGCAAACGACCGAAGTGAGCGGGATTTTTAAACATTTTTTTTCCGTTCAATAATGGGAACGAATATACAGTAAGTAAGAAAAAATTCTAATGTCTGATAACAATAAGGTTTCATTCAAATTCTGCAAGGATGGGAAAACATGGAGAACAGAAATGGAAGGTAATTATGGAAAAAGTGGAGTGAATTGTAATGAATTGTGATAAAAATGACAAATAAATTATATATGCATCAATTCATGTTTTTTACGGAAAGATTGGTTGAGAAGATGGAAAAGGGAACATAAATCCATCAGAATAAGAAAATCTAAGAAATTGCTTGGGATGAGAGAGGGTGTGGTTCATAGCATGGGAGAAGGGTACGCTGTGTGCTCCAATACTCGTGAACAATTGTCGACGAATCGAACCAAAATGTGTTTACCAGCCGGGTTTTCGTTATCTGCAGGAGAGTGAATCGCAAATGGAACAAATCTCGGGCAGATAGATTTCGAGCCAGTTTCAGTGATGGTTCGGTATTCGAAGACACTGGAATATAATGAAAGATATTCTCTTCACCATCATGGTGAGAGGCTATCGAAGTAAAATAGTTAATCATTTGAAAAAAAAGAAAGTACATTAAAAACATAATGATTTTCAGGTTCTTTTACTTTTTTCATTTTTTGGTAGATTTTACTGTTTTGCAAGTTTGGACATTAATAAGCCTCATATGAAATAAAAGACAGATATATACATAATGGTGTATAGAAAATGTCATAAAAGGCAATGTGATAAATAGACAAATGTGATGCAAGTCCCAACCTTTGACGAGACATGCATAGACCCTATGTAACCTGACACTACAGCAGCGTTATAAATAGAAAATCAGAGAAATAATTTTTTTAGATGTTTCGGAATTTTTTTAGAGAGACGTTTGTTTACGATAGAAACCTGGATTGATATAATAAGGATAACTATTTTTGAACAAAAAAGGATAAGATAAACCTAAAGAGATACAATAAGTAAAGGTACATATAATACTAGTCCCAGGTTTTGATGTATGCATGAAAGCACAAGCCTGATCCAGGCAAAGTGCCGCACAGTCAGAGACTGCACGTGGGCTAAGATACTGTCAGGTTGCCCAGGCTTAGACAGATATGAGAAGGGGAGTAGGAATAGATGTAACATACATAGACAGTAAGTAACCTGACACTTAATGATACCATGTATTTCGGACATTGTGAACAGTTCTATACGTGTGCTAATGTACAAAATACTTACAACTGGTTCAATAACGAGGAATACCGGAACAAAATATATTGTCTATAGAAGTGTTTATTTTGAGAATTTCGCATAGCGATGGAGCAGTAGGAGAATCTACGAGTGTTTTAATTTTACCTGTAGATGTGCACATGCGGAAATGGAGTGGAAGAGAATTCCAAAGTTGCGCATACCTAATTAAAAAGAAGTTTTGTCGAACTTTAGTGCATGTAAGAGGAATATGTGATAGTCTCATTCGGTTACGTCGTGCAGAACGATTGCAATCTTAGAAGCGCATCGTAGATCTAAGCTAAACTTGGTGCTCTGTGATGATTCGAAAGAAAATAAAAAGATTAAGGCAAATTCTGCGTAACCATAACGGGTCAATGTCTAGTAGATTGCATCTTACTTTATAATTATAATAATAATTAATTAATAATTAATTAATAATTAATAATTAATAATTATAATTAATTAATTATAATTATAATTATTGATCATGTTTAACCTGCCTTGGATTTCCAAGAATAAAATTCATTTATTTATCTAAGCTGAAGGATTAGAGTAGCCTAACATGATTTTGCTAACTCTACGTTGAAGGCTCTCTAAGAGAATACAGTCACGCCTAGCGATGTGAGAGTAGGCTATAATACAGTAGTCAAGAAGCGGTAATACTTTTATTTTTATATAGACTTAGTCTACTTTGACCAAGGAGAAATATTTGATTTATCAAACCAAAATTCTGTCTAGCTCTTGCTATGAGGAATCTTACTTGTTCGTTAAAATCGAGAAATGAAGAATATTTAAACCCTAAGTCTTTGATTTCCTTAGGAGGTGCGAGTGGTGTATTGTTGAGAATAATACTACCAGGGGGTATCGAGCGGCGTATACCCATGAATTGCGTCTTTAGAGCTGAGAATTCTAAACCCCATTGTGAGCCCCAACTTAAAAGGGTTGAAAGATCGTCATTGAGAGAGTCTAAAGATTGTGATACCTCCATGGCTGGAAAAGCTAAAACAAGTTTAATATCATCCGCAAAGATAAAAAGCTTTGAGCTTCAATGTGTCTTCTTGTTGAAGGGTTGATCGCTCTAGAGAACAGGATTTGACAACCCTCGTCGCCTAAGCCTTTTAGGATTTTGAAAGTTACTATATGGTCACCCAGTAGACACCGACGCCGAAGGGAGAAGAGACCTAAAGAAGTTAGACGTTCTTCGTAGGTTTTCCCGAACATACCTTCAACCATTTTGGTAGCCAGTCGTTGGACTCTTTCTAATAGTAATATACCTTTTTGAGAGAAAGGGCTCCAGGCTGGCACGCAGTATTCTAAATGCGGCCTGACAATCGCCGTATATAAAGGGATAAACACTTCCGGTGTTCTACATGTCAGAACGGATTTAAGCCTAAAGAGTTCTCCTCTAGCTCGTTGTGCATCTGTGGCACACTGCGCAGCCCATTTGAAGTCCGCTGTTACGACTATACTCAAATCCTTAACCCTCTGAATAGATTGAAAGTCGATTTTACCGTTATTCGCAGGTACTGTAATTCTGTCAACTGCTGCAGACAAGAGATGGCATTTACTATAGTTCAGAGGGAGATCTCAATCCTGCGACCATTTAATGACCTTTTCAATATCTCTTAACAAATCACCGTGATCAATGGATCCAGTGAATTCGACATCATAAGCATACATGTAGCAGAGACATGACAACTGCGATGCCAGATCATCGATGAAGATCAGAAAGAGTATTGGGCCTAATACTGAACCTTGTGAGACCCCACTGGTAACTGTTGCCTACACGGACCCGGAAGGATCTTTTACGAAGAAAACTGGTCATGCAGTCGTGAAGCTCACCAGATATGCCTTTGGCCGCGAGCTTCAGCCCTAGGAACCTGTGACTAACCGAGTCGAAAGCCTTACTAAAGTCTACGTAAAAGACCTCTACCCGTCCGCCTCAGTCCAGTGTCTTGAAAACTCTATCTAAAAGCATAAAAGATACAAGAGACACGACCTTCTCTTAAGATAGCCATGTTGAACCGTGCCTAACGATGAATTGTGTACGAGGTGGCTGCACAACCGATCCCTGATAAGTCTCTCCAAGGTTTTACATAAAACACTAGTCAAGCTTATCGGTCGGAAATTCTTAACTATTTTTGCGCAACCTCCCTTTGGAATGGGTACGACAATGGCTTTCTTTCAGTCATCTGGTTAGATGCATTTTCAGAGCGATTTGTTGTTGTGTAACTCACATAGAGGCTCTGCTAGTACTTTAGATATTTTCTTTACGATTTTACGATGCACGTCGTCAAGTCAGGCAAATTTATTTTCGTCTAGATTCTTTAGGATACGAGCGACATCATCAGTGCAAAAAACTACTTCGCTTAGAGAGGCAACCTTTTTCGTTGGGACTAAGTAAATCGCATCCCCGCCATCCATTCTATATATGCTTTGAAAATAATAAGCAAAGCTGCTGCCTTTTCGGGGGTCAGATTTGGCTTTCTCGCCATTGTCTAATATTAGGGTAGCTATGTGCTCCCTTGTCTTACCCTTAGACTGAACATAACTAAAATATTTCTTAGGGTACTTCTCGGCAGAGTTCGCCAGGTAAGTTTCGTAGCTTCGCTTAAGCCTTCGTTGCAGCTTAACTGTGATGTTTCTCCATGATTTATAGCACGACCAGTTTCTATAGGTTGGTAATAGTGTATATAATAATAATAATATTAAATAAAAATAAAAATAATATTAATATTAATAATAATACTATATTCTTGGTAAACCAAGTCATGCAAAACATGATCAGGTTATCAATGTGTACAAAATAAATAAATTGTCAAATGACATCATCAAGCGGAATTTTTGAACATTTTTCCGTTTAATAAAGGATGGTAAATTTACAAGGGTAAGAAAGTTAATTTTTTCGCGCAATGTCACACAGTAATGAAGTTTCATCTAGATTGCATCGAAATAATCAAATAAAGAGGATGCGATTAATTCTGGAGCAGAGATTGATGGAAAAAAGAAAATAACAGAAAACGTTATGAAAGAAATGGTGCGTGTGAAGATATAATTGTCATATTGAAAATAAATTTACGAAATGAAAAAATTCGTTCATAAATATATAAATTGACTTCTTTGGAGTGTTGGTGGGTGTGATTGAAGAAAAGTACATGAAAAATACGAAGTTAAATTGAAAAGAATAGAAAATGGAGGGGATGAGGAGAGATTGTGGTTAAAATTGCATGAGGTTTCGGCCGGTTGTAATAATGATGATAATGATAATAATAATAGTAATGATAATAATAATAATAATATTTAATAATAATAATAATAATAATAATAATGATAATAATAATGATAATAATAATAATAGTAGAAATAAAAATAATAGCAATAATAATAATAATTATTATAATATCAATAATAATAATAATATTAATATTAATAATAATAATAATGATAATAATAATAA